>JAVIAB010000145.1:15274878-15279878 GCA_032433765.1 Megaustenia siamemsis | reverse complement strand
TACAAGCGCTCAAGCTCTCTCGCGGATGAAAGAGGAGAATATGTAAACAATAAGAGAGCAAGAAAAAGATAATGAAGAATATAGATATTGTAGCAGTAACAGTAGTAGTAATAGCAGTTATACTAGTAGTAGTAATAATAATAGTACTAATAGTAGTAATAGCAATAGTAGTTGTAGTAATAGTAGTAGCAGCGATAGTAATAGTAATAGTAGTAGCAGTAGTATTAATACTGGTAGCAGTAATAGTGGTAGTAGTAGTAGTAGTAATAGTAGTAGTAGTAGTAGTAGTAATAGTAGTAGTTTTAATAGTAGTAATAGTAGAAATAGTAGCAGTAGTAATAGTAATAGTAGTTGTTGTAATAGTAGTAACAGTAATAGTAGTAATAGTAATAGTAGTAGTAGTAGTAATTGTAGTGGTAGTAATATTAGTGATAGTAGTGATAGTAGTAGTAGGAATAATAGTAATAGTAGCTGCAGTGATAGTAGTAGTAATAGTAGTAGTAGTAATTGTAATAATTGTAGTAATAATAGTAGTAGTAATAGCAGTAGCAATAGTAGTAGTTGTAGTAGTAGTAACAGTAGTAATAATAGTAGTAATGCTAGTAGTAGTAGTAGTTGTAGTAATAGTAGTAGTAGTAATAGAAGTAGTAGTAATATTAGTAGTAGTAATAGTAGTAATGGTAATAGTAATAGTAGTAATAGTAGTAGAAGTAATGGTAGTAGTTACAGTAGTAATAGTAGCAGTAGAAGTTGTAATAATAGTAGTAATATTTATAGTAGTAATTGTAATAGTAATAATAATAGTTATAGTAGTAGTAATATTAGTATCACAAAGAGATCCAAAGAAATGCAGAGAAGCAAAGGAAGGATGGTTAAAACAGAAATGTGAAGAAATGGAAAACAACAAAAGAAAGACTCAAAATTTATGCACAATCAGTTAAATGAAATAACAGGAAGAAAAGAAGTCAAAGTTTCAGGATGTGTGAAATCAAAGGAAAGAAATATAATAATGGGACATGAGAAGACAATGGAAAGATGGACAGAATATATCAGTCAACTCTATGATGATGAAAGACCAGAATTAAACAATTCAAATGAAGACACAGGACCACCAATAATGCAGAGTGAAGTGGAAGACGCAATTCAACACATGAAAGAGGCAAAGCTCCAGGTCCTGACAATATAACAATCGAAGAGATAAATGCATTAGGAGAGCTGGGAGTACAAGTCATAACAAAATTACTCAATGACATATATAACACTGGACACATACCCGAAGATCTACTAAAATCTATCTTTGTAGCCATACCGAAGAAGTCAGGTGCCACTGATTGTGAAGACCATCGCACTATTAGTCTCATGAGCCATATGACGAAAATATTACTAAGAATCATCATGAGACGTGTAAGGAACAAAATAAAACCAGAAATAAGTGAGGAACAATGTGGATTTGTGGAAGGAAAGGGCACCAATAATGCAATATACATCTTAAAAACATTGATAGAAAGATCTACAGAGGTAAAGAAAGATCTATATATGTGCTTTATAGACTACACGAAATCATTTGACAAAGTAAAGCATGTGGAAATAATAAATATGCTGGAGAAATTAAACCCATGGCAAGGATCTGCGAATCATAAAAAAACATGTACTGGCAACAGACAGCAGCCAACAGAATTAGCAACCAAACAGGACAATTCCAATATATAAAACAAGGAGTCAGACAAGGCTGTGTTCTGTCACCGGACTTGTTTTCACTTTACAGCGAATATATTATGAGATCAATAGTAGACAAGAGAGGAATTGAAGTCAACGGTCACAACATAAATAATTTACGATATGCGGATGACACAGTCTTAATAGCAGAGACAGAGAATGAACTACAGAAATGATAGACATAATAGTAAAAGAAAGCAACAAGAAAGGTCTCAGTCTGAATAGTAAGAAAACAGAAGTAATGATTATATCGAAGAAACAATCACCACCATCATGCAGTATAAAATAAACAAGACAAATCTGAAACAAGTGCAACGTTTGAAATACTTGGACACAGTGATAACATCAGATGGGAGATGCAACACAGAAATAAAAAGCAGAATAGCTCAGGCCAAAATAGCATTTCAGAAAATGAAAAATAGCTTATGCAACAAATCTATGTCAGTAGAAATGAGAAAGAGAGTTCATCGATGCTATATAGAACCAATTCTGACCTATGGAAGCGAATCATGGACAGTAGATAAACAAATAAAAAGACGATTAGAGGCCACAGTGATGGGATTTCTCAGAAGAATGTTGAAAGTTGCCTGGACAGATAGAAAGACCAATGAGAAAGTTCTCAAAGAGGCCAACACAAAAAGGGAGCTCTTAAAAAACATCAGAAAGAAGCAATCAACATTTTTCGGGCACATCATGAGAAGAGGAAAGTTGGAATACTTGGTTACAACAGACAAAATAAAAGGAAAGAGAGATCACGGACGACAAAGAGAGAAAATACTGGATAGCTTGGTGTCATGGCATGGAAAACGGTCAACAACAGAACTCATACGATGCACTGTGGATAGAAGATTGTGGAGGGACATGATCGCCAACGCCAACCGGTACGGCATATGATGATGATGAATATTAGTAACAGTAGTAGTAGTAGTAGTAGTAGTAGTAGTAGTAGTAGTAGTAGTAGTAGTAGTAGTAGTAGTAGTAGTAGTAGTAGTAGTTGCGAGTTAAGTGGTCGAAAAGGTGGACTACAAAAAAATGATTTGATGGAATATTAGAAACACAAAGAAACATAACAACAGCAGAGGCCAACAGAAGAGCAAAACACAGAATACTATAACTTCCTTCAACAATGAAATACAAATGAGTTAGGAAAGAAGTGGCAAAATAGCGTAGGAAAGTAAGTCTGAAAGACATCTGGACCAATAAAGAAAAAAGAGCAGATAATGTGGCAGATGAGACAAAAAGTTGAAGAGGAAGCAGAAGAAGGGATAATGCGGTATATGACAAAAAGCTGAAGACGAAAACGAAGATAAGGAAGAAGAAGCAGAGGACGAAAGAAAGAAAAAAAGAAAAAAAAGAAAAGACAGAAGAAGAAGAAGGGGAGGAGGAGGAGAAGAGGAAGAAAGAGGAAGAAGAGGAAGAATAAGAAGAAAAGAAGAAAAGAAGAAAAAGAGAAGAAGAGGACAGAAGAAGAAGAAAGTCAAAGAAGAAGAAAGAATAAGAAAGGTGAAAGCAGAAGACGAAGATGAAGAAAACGAAGAAGGGAAGAAGAAAAAGAAGAAGAAAGACGAAAGATGAAGAAGAAAGAAGAAGAAGAAAGAATAAAGCGAAGAAGAAAGAAGAATATGAAGAAGAAGAAAGAATAAAGCGAAGGAGAAAGAAGATTATGAGGAAGAAGAAAGAATAAAGCGAAGAAGAAAGAAGAATATGAAGAAGAAAGAAGAGGAAAGAATACAGAAGAAGATGAAGAAGAAGAAAGATAAAGAAAGAATAAAGAAGAAGATGAAGAAAAAGACGAAGGATGAAGAAGAAAGAAGAAGAAGAAAGAATAAAGGAAAATGAAGAAGAAGAAAGAAGAAGAGATAATGGCGTAGTTGAAACAGAAGTAGCAGTAGCAGAAGAGGAAGAAGAGGAAAGAGAAGAAGAAGAAGAACAGACAAAATAAGGAGAAGAAAAAAGAAGTATACTTGAAACGAACAGAACAACTGACTGCCGCCATTCTCAAAACAGACAGCAACATCTCTGTCCCTCACAGCAAATAATTAGCTTAATTGTTTTACCAGCAGCCATTTTGGTTCACACAAGAGGTCATTTGATCAAGTACTCTTGGCGCGGGAATTGGGCAAAAACTATACAACAGGCCACGTACGTTAAACAAAGCCTTCTGACGCTCGTTTCTCATAAAAATAATGGACAGGAGAAAACGTCTTTCGAGCGACACGCTTTTCAATTGCAAGATATGATGCTGTCTGAGGTCAAACGACGAATTAGAAGTCCAATATTAATTAAGTTACAGCCACCTATAGATTTACATCAGGCCTGATGGGTCATCTTCTTTCCTTCCTCGTTTACCTTTTAGCGTCGAGGGGAGAGCCACTCCCATAAAATAACCATTTTAACAATAAGGGGAAATGTACTACTCTCCGGTCGTTATCATCATGTAGTGCCATGCCTTTGGCATAGGTGATCGTGTCTCTCCACAACTTTCGACCTTGACAGTTATGAATCATTTCTGTAGTTGACCTTCTGCCAAGCTATTCTCTTAAGCTGTTTGGTATCTTTTCTCGTTGCTTCTCTCTATGTCTTCGTTCCTCATTTTTCCCAGTTGTCACAATATATTCCAGCTGGTCCCTTTTCATTACATGGCCAAAAACATGATGATTGTTTCTTCTTAATATTAAATATTAGCTCTCTCTTTGCATCGGCATCTTTCAGTACGTTTTTATTACTCTTAATCGCTATTATCTATATTATCTTAATTGCTATGCTACTATTGTCAAACTACTATTGCTATACTACTATTGCTAAACTACTATTGCTATACTACTATAGCTATGCTACTATTGCTATGCTACTATTGCTATGCTACTATTGCTATGCTACTATTGCTATACTACTATTGCTATGCTACTATTGCTATACTACTATTGCTATGCTACTATTGCTATGCTACTATTGCTATACTACTATTGCTGTGCTACTATTCCTACCAAAGTTGCCAACACAAAAAGGGAGCTCCTAAAAAACATCAGAAACAAACAATCAACATTTTTCGGGCACATCATGAGAAGAGAAAAGTTGGAATACTTGGTTACAACTGGCAAAATAAAAGGAAAGAGATCGGGGACGACAAAGAGAGAAAATACTGGATAGCTTGGTATCATGGCATGGAAAACAGTCAACAACAGAACTGATACGATGCACTGTAGATAGAAGATTGTGGAGGGACATGATCACCTACGCCAACCGGTATGGCACATGATGATGATGACTATTCCTATATTACT
>JAVIAB010000145.1:15174878-15269878 GCA_032433765.1 Megaustenia siamemsis | reverse complement strand
CCTTGATGGTGATTGGTAAGGATTCATTCTGACCAGGTGACCAAACCATTTAAGTTGTTGTTCTATATATTCTTGGCAGGGTTTTGTTCCTACTATTTTTCTTATGATTTCATTTGTATTCTATCTCTTCTTGTGTTGTTTGTTACTTTTTTCAAGCATCGCATCTCACATGTATTGATCTTTCTTTAAATGTGATTTAGAAAGGTCCATGTTTGACTTTCATAGCACAAAGTTGGTATGAAGATGCTATTTATCATTTGTTGTTTAGCTGGCATAGAAATGTTTGGATGTCTTAGCAATGGTGAAAGCTGGTATGTGACAGCATTGGCTTTTTGTATTCTCTTATAACTTAAATTTGACTCCCATCGAAAATTGTGTCGTGTTGCCAGCACAGTCACACACCGGAAGTCATAATATTACTACTCGCAGAAAATCCTAAAGATCTACAACAATTATTTCATGAAATAAAATGACAAGCAAAAAATATGGACTAGATATGAATATCAAAAAGACTAAAACTATGATCATAAACAAAGAAAACACTCAAGACCTACAAGTGGATATCAAAGTAGAAGGAATAGACCTGGAGACAGTTCAGAACTACAACTACCTTGGACATACTATAACCAGTGACCGAAAATGTACAACTGAAATAAACAAAAGAATAGGAATGGCAAAAAGTAATTTTAATGTCATGAAGAACATACTAACATCAAAACAAATAACACCAGGGCTAAAACTAAGAATAGCAAATTTTACAGCTTCTCAATATTCCTATATGGTGCAGAAACATGGACATTAGACAAGAAAACAGAACAGAGAATTGAAGCCTTTAAAATGTGGATTTATAGAAGAATAGGTAGAATTGGATGGAAGGAAAAGAAAACAAACGATGAATTCTTAAAACAACTAAGAATGAAAAGAGAACTACTAAGCACAATTCAAACAAGACAAATGCGATTTTTGGGCCATGTTAAAAGACACAACAGCCTACTAAATGTAATCCTGGAGGGGAAAATACAAGGTAAAAGAGGCAGATGCAGACCAAGGCTGACGTGGACGAGTAACATCAAAAGATGGACAAATCAGCATATGACAACCTGCACCACCAAAGCAAGAGACAGAGCAGAATGGCGCTCCATGGCAGCCAACCTTCGTTGCTTAGACGGTACTCGATGATGATGATGATGATGAGGATAATATTATAAATCCTACGATCATAGAAGAGAAGGTGCGATACTATTATAAAACATAAGATCATAAAATAGAATATAATGAAAGAGAAGAGACGATGATAAAAGATAAGATAATTAAAAATAGACATACAGACAGACATACAGACAGACAGGGCAGGTAGGTAGGTAAGTTGGTAGGTGGATAGTTAAAACGTCGAAAAGAGAAACGCCATGAAAATATTAATTATGACTCAAAAGGCTTCCCATCCATCTCAAGTCCTCACAATAACTGTATGTTTGCGTCACCAAAGGGCTATATCAATCCAACTTGTTCAACAGCCTCTCCGGCCGCTTAAACCAGCCACTTAATTACTCCCAACCAAAGCTATGGAAACACAAACGCCTACATTTATCATTTCCGTTGAAGCGACACGTTCTCATTTGTTGCGATGTCTTTACTGTCGAGTAGCGCGGATTCCTGGCTGTTCATATCCCACCCATTTTTTTCTTTCGTTATTTATCATCATTATTTTACATAAAATTGTTTTATTTTTCTATATTTTATTTCCTTATTTCTATCTGTCTGTCTTTCTGTCTTTTCATCTGTATATTTAATTTATTTTGCTGTCTGTCTGACTGTCTGCATGTCTTCCATCCATACGACCATCCATCCATCTGTTTATTTATATGTCTGTCTGCTACTCAAGTGCTGGGAATTATTCTTACTTTACCAACAATGTCTGTCTCTCTACTAGTCAAGTGCTACGAATTATTCACACTTTAGCAGCAATGTCTGTCTCTCTACTAGTCAAGTGCTACGAATTATTCACACTTTAACAACAATGTCTGTCTCTCTACTAGTCAAGTGCTACAAATTATTCACACTTTAACAACAATATCTGTCTCTCTACTAGTCAAGTGCTACGAATTATTCACACTTTAACAGCAATGTCTGTCTCTCTACTAGTCAAGTGCTACGAATTATTCACACTTTAACAGCAATGTCTGTCTCTCTACTAGTCAAGTGCTACGAATTATTCACACTTTAACAGCAATGTCTGTCTCTCTACTAATCAAGTGCTATGAATTATTCACACTTTAGCAGGAATGTCTGTCTCTCTACTAGTCAAGTGCTACGAATTATTCACACTTTAACAATAATGTCTGTCTCTCTACTAGTCAAGTGCTACGAATTATTCACACTTTAGCAGGAATGTCTGTCTCTCTACTACTCAAGTGCTACGAATTATTCACACTTTAACAACAATATCTGTCTCTCTACTAGTCAAGTGCTACGAATTATTCACACTTTAACAACAATGTCTGTCTCTCTACTAGTCAAGTGCTACGAATTATTCACACTTTAACACAATATCTGTCTCTCTACTAGTCAAGTGCTACGAATTATTCACACTTTAACAATAATGTCTGTCTCTCTACTAGTCAAGTGCTACGAATTATTCACACTTTAACAACAATATCTGTCTCTCTACTAGTCAAGTGCTACGAATTATTCACACTTTAACAGCAATGTCTGTCTCTCTACTAGTCAAGTGCTACGAATTATTCACACTTTAACAGCAATGTCTGTCTCTCTACTAGTCAAGTGCTACGAATTATTCACACTTTAGCAGCAATGTCTGTCTCTCTACTAGTCAAGTGCTACGAATTATTCACACTTTAACAACAATATCTGTCTCTCTACTAGTCAAGTGCTACGAATTATTCACACTTTAACAATAATGTCTGTCTCTCTACTAGTCAAGTGCTACGAATTATTCACACTTTAGCAGGAATGTCTGTCTCTCTACTACTCAAGTGCTACGAATTATTCACACTTTAACAACAATTTATGTCTCTCTACTAGTCAAGTGCTACGAATTATTCACACTTTAACAACAATATCTGTCTCTCTACTAGTCAAGTGCTACGAATTATTCACACTTTAACAATAATGTTTGTCTCTCTACTAGTCAAGTGCTACGAATTATTCACACTTTAACAACAATATCTGTCTCTCTACTAGTCAAGTGCTACGAATTATTCACACTTTAACAGCAATGTCTGTCTCTCTACTAGTCAAGTGCTACGAATTATTCACACTTTAACAGCAATGTCTGTCTCTCTACTAGTCAAGTGCTACGAATTATTCACACTTTAGCAGCAATGTCTGTCTCTCTACTAGTCAAGTGCTACGAATTATTCACACTTTAACAACAATATCTGTCTCTCTACTAGTCAAGTGCTACGAATTATTCACACTTTAACAGGAATGTCTGTCTCTCTACTAGTCAAGTGCTACGAATGATTCACACTTTAACAGCAATGTCTGTCTCTCTACTAGTCAAGTGCTACGAATTATTCACACTTTACCAACAATGTCTGTCTGTAGCTGTTGTACGCTACCTTTTCAGTTGTGGTACTGTCCCACTTTACTGCTGATGAACGACTATGTTGAGAGTAAGTCTGTCTTTCTTTCTACAAGTTAGGGATTGTAGGTAACATATGCCACCACAGTTTTGATTGGATGAGGTAGTCTCTGCCTAGTTCTTAAATCTCGTAGTTCCGGTCGAAGCATGGGGTTCCAACAAGAGATCTCCACCCAGTCCGGTTTGAAACAATTATGGACAGCTCTCACCAGGACCTGTCAGAATCTTTTTATGAATCTTATATTTTTTTCCCGCCAGTTTATTTGTTTGATTTTTTTTAACCTCTGACAAAGTTCCTATAGAATAGGAACCGAATCTTTTTTTCCTGGCAGCCGTGTGCACAGGGGTCCCTCGCAGCGCAGGCAGATAACTCCAACTTCGGAGGTACTCATATTTTTTTCGTCAATGAGTGACTGACGTTTCAAGCCGGGCCTCGCTGCTGAGACCAGGGGTGGTTGCCGCAGAGAGAAATCATAAATAAAAATCCCAACCGGTGCAGCCGGGATTTGAACCCACAACCTCTCTGTCTCGAAGCCGGCGTCTTGCTTCGAGACCAACCAGTCCCTATCTGTCGATTTGAAAGTAAGGGGGAGAATAAATAGAGGAAACCAGTTCCCACTCAGGGAATGTCGTAATCAAGGGCACATTTCATGAAGAGTGTGACCAGTATCACGCCAGGCCGCCCTACAGCTCAAATGATAAAATACTCCGGTACCTATTTCCAGCAACTGGGTAAATATCTAAGCCATGACGGTCGAAGAAAGCAAAACCACATCTGAGGATTCAACCCTGACCTATCCAGTCAGGGGATGCTTGTCTTAATGGGAAAAATACAGATACACAATTTATTCTCTACCTGTGGTCGCAGCTTTATGCCGCAGTCATGAGAACACCGGCGTGAAAGACATTGCCAATGATAACTAACTTGAGATGACAGTGTTCCCTAGCTTGGTTGCGTGCTTGCTTGCGTTCGCCCGATGACTAATGGAGTACACCTCTTCATCATCCGCCCTTAAAAGAACGTTAAGTGGGCGTGTCTGCGTTGTGTTGTTGTTTGCAGTAAAACTGTGATATTTGTTCCTTTTGGCCCAACACATCCGAGATCAGCATGACATTTTTTAGCACTGGGTTGTCTTCCCTCTTCGATCCCTACTCGTTTGGCCAGACTAGACAGGTTAGTCTGTTACTAGAGGTATCACGGAGAGGTGGAGCAGGGTCTGGATGGTTCTGGTTCACCGATCCTTGCGCAAGCCATCAGCTGTGGGTCGCTGACAACTTCCAGCTCTGGTGCTGTGAGGCGAGCCTTCGCCTCCAGTGTTCCCTAGCGTTTGGCTTTTCGTGGCAAGGCGCTGTGCCACCGAGTACGGGTTCGATCCTGCTTCGGACAATATATTGTTCTTTGTTTTTCTTTCTGTTGTTGATTATTTGTCATTTTCCTGAGTGCTGTAAACATACATATTCCTTTGAAAGATTTCACTGATCTATCGCCTCGGAAGTTTCCCTCTAGAATAATATTCATTTATTATTATTTGTCTCCTTTCTGGTCAATAGGGAGCTCACTAACTTCTGAGTCACTACGACTTAAAATATTTGTACAAAAGTAAGCATTCATCGAAAAGGGGTGGAGGTGGGGGAGGCAGGTGGTGGTCTGCAGGTGAAACTTCCCTCTCTAGACAAGTAAGTCCCGAGTGCAAATTCCCCTACAGGTGGTGGGATTTTTTTTTTTTTCATATTTTTAAGCAAAATACGAAGACGGATGAGTCGGGCCGAAAGGGTCAGACATCGCCCCTTTGTCGTAAACTAGCGACTTAACGCAACCACGCCCATTTAACAGATAAAAGACAAAAAGAAAAAGCAAAAGTCCCCTTGAAGGAATGCCGATGATGGTTTTGTCGTGTCTATGTTCGACGGCTGGTAGCAAGTAAACATAAGTCTCTAGTTTGGTAACATTTGTGTGTCTTATGCTGAATGCTGGGAGCCGCGATATCTCAGTGGTTTAGTGAACTGGACTACAAAGGACAAGATGTAGGGTTCGATCTCAACCGACGGCTTCCGGGTTCACCCAGCCTTAAATGGGTACCGGATTTTTTTCTGGAAAGTAAACTGGCACGGGCGTAATACCGACCACATTACCCCAAAAAATCACTTGGGAAGGTCTGTAAAATTTATGGCCACTAACACCATATTCCCTATCACTTGGCGTGACGGGGGTACTTTATTATTTTTTTTTATTGCTGAATGCTGTTTTGCTGAACAGCTTCTCTCGTGGTTGAATCTGTCAATATTTGATAGACAGATTCGACCACAGAACGAACAAGATGTATTCGTGGTACCTGGCCTTGTCTCCGTTTCTTCTACGCACTTTTGCTTCTGAATTTGATATCAACGATGCTTCCAATGTTACTGCAACATTTTTTAAATTTTTGTTCTGCATGTGCTACGATCTGCAGATTTTCCCAGTTTCTTTCACTGATAGAGAATTCCCTCCGGGAATCCCTGTAAACTTCCTTCTATCTGTCAGTCGCTGGGCACTCCGGGACTTGCTGAGGAGTTAAGCACGTCTGGACATATTCGGAGTGCAATGACGATGACCCGCAAATAACTCAATCCTGATATCTCAGCAAAATCTATCTATCTATTAACCTTTCGAGCCTTAGCCGGCCCATAGGGCTTAGACCAAGATACTCCTTCTCTTATCTGAATTTATGTTCTAGCAGTTTTCAATTCTTTTAAAGATATTTTATCGAATCTCGCCATTTGTCTCTGTTCTGTGCAAGCAGCTCTATCTCAGTGAGGGAGCCGAATCCTGCTGCTCTTGCCTCTTTCATCAATGTTCTTCTCAGTGTCTCTCTGGGTCTTCCTCTTTTTCTCTTACCTGTTGTTTCCCATATGAGGGCTTGCTTTGCTATTCGGTTATTATCTCTTCTCATCACATGTCCAACATATGACCATCGTCTTTTCGTTAATATTGAAGATATTAGTGGTTGATTGGCGATTTCTCTAATTTCCTCGTTTGTTTTGAATTTGTTCCACGCTATACCAAGTATTTTCCTTAGACATTTATTTTCGAATGCGTTCAACTTTGTTTCTATATCTCTTGTTGTTTTTCAGCTTTCACACGCATACGTAAGGGTTGATAGTACATTTGATTTGAATAGTCTAAGTTTTGTGTTTGTGCTGATGAGTTTTGATTTCCACAACTTTTCAAGGCTTCTGAAAGACATTGCTGCTTTAGCTATTCTGATTCTAATTTCTTTGCTTGTATCCCCTTCTCGATCAATGTGACTTCCAAGATAGATAAAGTGATCTATCTCTTCTACTGGTTTATTTTCTATGTATATTTTGTCGTCTGTTGGAATTAAACTTTTCATGACTTTAGTCTTTTCATGAATGATCTCAGACCAATTTTGCTGGCTATTGATGATAGTTCATTTGTGTTTTCCTGCATCGTTTTTATATGGCTGCTGATGAGAACTATGTCATCAGCAAAGTCTAGGTCCTCCAAATGGTCTCCTTGTATCCATTCGATGCCTTTATTACCAGTGCAGCATTTCTTCATTATGAAGTCCATAACAACTCCAAATAACAAGGGCGATAAAATACATCCTTGTTTAACCCCAGTTTGGGGTTAAACAATATGGACAATACATATATCAGGAACATGGACAATACATATATCAGGAATATGGACAATAAGAAAGTGAAAGAATTGTGTTGCTGCCCGACGAGAATCCATTAAGCGTTTCCGACACTGACTGCTCCGTCGGTCTAGTCAAGGAAAGGGAAAAGTAAACAAAGGGACACAATTATTTTATAAAATGAAAGCATGAAAGGTCTCCCTGTTTGTATGTAATCCAGAGCTGCCAACGTGGCTCCCAGAATCCGCCATTTATTTAACATACTTTCCTAGCAACTAATTGGAGCGCATCGACTGTACCACAGTCAAGTCGTATATCAAACATATCGCACTGGTATGTTATCTATAGATGATATACACAATCTGTCCCAACCGCTCCACTCAATGTTTGTATGTGAATATGGCTTTAGTGTACTTACGCATTCCGTTGATAGTAAACTGTACGGCGACGCGGAATGTAGCGGAAGTGCGAGGGCGTCACAGTAACAGAGTACCACAAGTCTCTGGTGGGGTCGAGGCAGATAAATGCGAAGCTGCAGTAAAGTCGAAGATAAGGATGAAAAGAACATTCTAAAAAATGGCATGGCAGTTTACGTGGGTGAGTGCCTCGACAAACCGAAACGACGTTCCGGCACAGTCCGTCTGAAAGAATCTCTTTCTCTAGCCAGACTACCCACTTCTTCTGTTGTTATGTTCAAGGTCTTTTGATGTCATGAAACCACTTTACTTTTGGTCTGCCCCTTCTACATCGCCCATAAACCATGCCCTCCATTATTACTCCCCCCTGCCCGCTGTTTGACGTGGTCACAGTATTTACATTTCCCCTGAAGAAAATCACCACTTCATTTTTTTATGTTAAATTTATTCGCTATCTTGTTTTATTTCATTCTTTACACATATTTTTGTGTTTTGTCCATTGTTCTAGCTGAAAACGTACTGAGCCGTATCGTCGTTTTGATTATGTGTTTTGTCATTCGTCGACGTATAATTGTTGCCATGCCATTGTTGTGATTTGTTACTTTTCGCACAACTGAATCTCAGGGTTGGGATTCAGACACAGCTTGTTCGTGTGCTATAGACCATAGTGATGAATAGCTGACTGAAACATCTGACTGAAATAACTGACTGAAATAACTGACTGAAATATCTGACTGAAATATCTGACTGAAATAACTGACTGAAATAACTGACTGAAATAACTAACTGAAATATCTGACATAAATATCTGACTGAAACATATGACTGAAATAACTGCCTAAAATATCTGATTAAAATATCTAACTGAAATAACTGATTGAAATATGTGACTGAAAAATCTGACTGAAATATCTGACTGAAAAATCTGACTGAAATAACTGACTAACTAAACTGGTGGTAGGTGATAACATCCAGGCAGAGAACTCATTCCGCCATCTACACATACCGTCATTTAAATACGGTTAAATAACATAAACACTATGACCTTCCAGGCATGTCGTAAGAGGCGACTAAGGAGATTGATTGATGGCTTGACAAACTGTCATTGTAAAAGTATTATGTATGGAAACATAGGGCCGGCTACTGCTCGAAAGGTCAATAGATAGATAGAATAATATTTCACTGAAAAACGTTATATGTCTTTAAATAAGCAGCATAATATTCTCTGAGAAGTTAGTCAAAGTTATAGTTAAAGTTAGTCGAAAGCCCCGGTATCACTGCAAAGGAATGAAAATCCATAATTGCTCAACCGCCCAAGCCAGTGGAATCATCCGAATTATTATTTTCGAATATCTAAAGAAAGGCAACTGCAGTTCCCACTGTAGCAAACACAGCACACGTCTAAAGATATAAGGCGCAGTAGCACTGACAGTGAACGCAACTGAACTGTCTTTCGTCGTACATTATCTGTATTTATCATAAGCAATCCGAATATAGAACAACTTTCGATAAACCGCACTACTCACAGTGTGCACATAGAACTAATCTCAGTAGCTAGAACAACATTCGATAAACCACACAGCTCACAGTGTGCACATAGAACTAATCTCAGTAGCTAGACACACATCCGATAAACCACACAGCTCACGGTGTGCACATAGCACTAATCTCAGTAGCTAGAACAACTTTCGATAAACCGCACTACTCACAGTGTGGCACATAGAACTAATCTCAGTAGCTAGAACAACATTCGATAAACCGCACACAGCTCACAGTGTGCACATAGAACTAATCTCAGTAGCTAGAACAACTTCGATAAACCACACTGCTCACAGTGTGCACATAGAACTAATCTCAGTAGCTAGAACAACATCTGATAAACCACACAGCTCACGGTGTGCACATAGCACTAATCTCAGTAGCTAGAACAACATCCGATAAACCACACAGCTCACGGTGTGCACATAGCACTAATCTCAGTAGCTAGAACAACATCCGATAAACCACACAGCTCACGGTGTGCACATAGCACTAATCTCAGTAGCTAGAACAACATCCGATAAACACACAGCTCACGGTGTGCACATAGAACTAATCTCAGTAGCTAGAACAACTTTCGATAAACCACACTGCTCACGGTGTGCACATAGCACTAATCTCAGTAGCTAGAACAACATCCGATAAACCACACAGCTCACGGTGTGCACATAGCACTAATCTAAGTAGCTAGAACAACTTTCGATAACCACACAGCTCACAGTGTGCACATAGCACTAATCTCAGTAGCTAGAACAACATCCGATAAACCCACACTGCTCACAGTGTGCACCACATAGCACTAATCTCAGTAGCTATAACAACTTTCGATAAACCACACTGCTCACAGTGTGCACCACATAGCACTAATCTCAGTAGCTAGAACAACATTCGATAAACCACACTGCTCACAGTGTGCACCACATAGTACTAATCTCAGTATCTAGAACAACATTCAATAAACCACACTGCTCACAGTGTGCACCACATAGCACTAATCTCAGTAGCTAGAACAACTTTCGATAAACCACACTGCTCACAGTGTGCACCACATAGCACTAATCTCAGTAGCTAGAACAACATCCGATAAACCACACTGCTCACAGTGTGCACCACATAGCACTAATCTCAGTAGCTAGAACAACATCCGATAAACCACACTGCTCACAGTGTGCACATAGCACTAATCCCAGTAGCTCCTGCAGCAAGCCGGACTTGGAATATGAGGAAACTGCGACAAGAAACATTTTCAGACAGTGCCGGAATAGCCCCCGCCAGAGAATATATAAAGAAACAACAGATAAAATGGGTTGGCCACTTGACAAGGCAGAAAGATCAAAACACAGCACAACGAGCCTTCAGCAAACGCTGTGAGAACACCAGACCCAAGGCTCGACCACGATGAAGATGGATCGATGGAATATTAGAAGCACTAGGAAACAACAGCAGCAGAGGCGAACAGAAGAGCAAAAGACCACAAATTATGTCTCCCCTCGACGCTGAAAGGCAAATGAGGAAGGAAAGACGAAGAAGAAGAAGGAGAAGAAGAAGTTGCAATGGTTGATTGCCACCTATCTGCCTTATTGACCGGAAGTAAACCATTGAGAAGAATGTTCATGTACCTGCGGACCCCACGTGGTAAAGGAGAAAAGAATAAGAGGTGGCTACGGTTTAGAATATTCGCCTGTGCAGTCGAATAGGACGTGCACGGATCGACCTTGTCGAGGGAATTTGTCGATGCAATTTGGGAACAGCTGTGACAAGAGTTGGAGCGGATGTGGGAAAATCATGACTACAATGAAACTGGTGACGTGGATCGTATAGAAGGGATTGGATGTCAAAGAAGGAAGGCGCCGAGGAAAGGACAACAGCGACCCCATCTCTTGAAGTTTTGGTTTAGTACAATGATGTCATTAATACGTCACTCTATCTATTTATTGACCTTTCGAGCCGTAGCCGGCCCATAGGGCATAGACCCAGATACTCTTTCTCTTATTTAAATTGTTATATCTAGCTGTTTTCAATCCTGGTAAAGATCTTTTATCAAATCTCGCCATTTGTCTCTGTTTTGTGCAAGCAACTCTATCTCATTGAGGGAGCGGATTCCTGCTGCTCTTGCCTCTCTTATCAATGTTCTTCTCAGTGTCTCTCTGGGTCTCCTCTTTTCCTCTTACCTGTTGTTTCCCATATGAGGGCTTGCTCTGCTATTCGGTTATTATCTCTTCTCATCACATGTCCAACACATGACCATCGTCTTTTCTTTATTACTGAAGATATTAGTGGTTGATTGGCGATTTCTCTAATTTCCTCATTTGTTTTGAATTCGTTCCACGCTATACCAAGTATTTTCCTTAGACATTTATTTTCGAATGCGTTCAACTTTGTTTCTATATCTCTTGTTGTTTTCCAGCTCTCACATGCATACGTAAGGGTTGATAGTACATTTGATTTGAATAGCCTAAGTTTTGAGGTTGTGTTGATGAGATTCGACATCGAATATGTCATTATTCAACGAAAATTACCATGAGATTTTTTACTATTTCCTTCGTTATTACGACACCCTACATTTTATATGCTGTGTAAAAATTACTTCAATTATTAATGTGACTTCTCTACAATGTCCAGGTTTCACATGTGTACAAGACTGGAGGTACACCCGCTCTGTAAACCTTTACTTTTGTTAATAATCTGACACTTCACTGCTAAATATTGGCATATAGTTGAAATGGTCATCATGAGCTGCGCACCACTTTCAATAGAACAGTATGAACTATCAGGGGTGCAGCAGATAAGGAATGCCTCGCATGCAGTGACGCAAATCCGGTATAAACTCTATAGCCATAGTCCACCTGAAGTCCTGCTACTTGACCGATCCTTGTGACCACTGCACTATCAGTGATAGCCTTAAACGGGGGATAACTCTAATGATTATATCGATTGTGCAGATCTTCGTCTTAAAAATGTGTTGCCATGACAACGGCCATTATGGCGCACTCTTTTCGACTTTTAATACCAAGAGTTCTGCAACTTTCGGGAGTGCAGAGGGGCCTCATGTTTTTGTCCGTTATTGGAGAGGGCCAGACATCGAATCTCACTACAAAGACAGGGTTAGACATCGGATCTTAATACCTAGAGAGGGCCAGACACCTGATCTCAATACTTAGAGAGGGCCAGACACCTGATCTCAATATCGAAAGAGGGCCAGACACCTGATTTCAATACCTAGTGAGGCCAGACATCTGATTTTAATACCTAGAGAGGGCCAGACACCTGATCTCAATATCTAGAGAGGGCCAGACATCTGATTTAAATACCTAGAGAGGGCCAGACACCTGATCTCAATATCTAGAGAGGGCCAGACATCTGATCTCAATACCCAGAGAGGGCCAGACATCTTATCTTATTACCCAGAGAGGGCCAGACATCTGATCTCATTACCTAGAGAGGGCCAGACATCTGATCTCATTACCTAGAGAGGGCCAGACATCTGATTTAAATACTAGAGAGGGCCAGACACCTGATCTCAATATCTAGAGAGTGCCAGACATCTGATCTCAATACCCAGAGAGGGCCAGACATCTTATCTTATTACCCAGAGAGGGCCAGACATCTGATCTCATTACCTAGAGAGGGCCAGACATCTGATCTCATTACCTAGAGAGGGCTAGACATCTGATCTCAATACCTAGAGAGGGCCAGACATCTGATCTCAATACCTAGAGAGGGCCAGACATCTGATCTCAAAACCTACAGAGGGCTAGACAAATGATCTCAATACCTAGAGAGGGCCAGACAACTGATCTCAATACCTAGAGAGGGCCAGACAACTGATCTCAATACCTAGAGAGGGCCAGACATCGAATCTCAAAACCTACAGAGGGCTAGACAAATGATCTCAATACCTAGAGAGGGCCAGACAACTGATCTCAATACCTAGAGAGGGCCAGACAACTGATCTCAATACCTAGAGAGGGCCAGACAACTGATCTCAATACCTAGAGAGGGCTAGACATCTGATCTCAATACCTAGAGAGGGCCAGACATCTGATCTCAATACCTAGAGAGGGCCAGTCATCGAATCTCAAAACCTACAGAGGGCTAGACAAATGATCTCAATACCTAGAGAGGGCCAGACAACTGATCTCAATACCTAGAGAGGGCCATACATTTGATCTCAATACCTAGAGAGGGCCAGACATCTGATCTCAATACCTAGAGAGGGCCAGACATCTGATCTCAATACCTAGAGAGGGCCAGACATCTGATCTCAATACCTAGAGAAGGTCAGACAACTGATCTCAATACCCAGAGAGGGCCAGACATCTTATCTTATTACCCAGAGAGGGCCAGACATCTGATCTCATTACCTAGAGAGGGCCAGACATCTGATCTCATTACCTAGAGAGGGCTAGACATCTGATCTCAATACCTAGAGAGGGCCAGACATCTGATCTCAATACCTAGAGAGGGCCAGACATCTGATCTCATTACCTAGAGAGGGCTAGATATCTGATCTCAATACCTAGAGAGGACCAGACATCTGATCTCAATACCTAGAGAGGGCCAGACATCTGATCTCATTACCTAGAGAGGGCTAGACATCTGATATCAATACCTAGAGAGGGCCAGACATCTGATCTCATTACCTAGAGAGGGCCAGACATCTGATCTCATTACCTAGAGGGAGGCGAAGTCACGCCGTGACGAAGAGAGATAGAGGGAAGCAAAGAGAAAAGATACCAGACTGCTTAAGAGAATGGCTTGGCAGAAAGTCAACAACAAAAAGGATAAATAACTGTCGAGATCGTACGTTGAGGAGAGACATGATCACCTGCGCCAGCAGGCCCGGTACTTGATGATGATGAACATTGGATATACAATAAACATGGAATCAACAGTTGAATTGTTTTACCAACCTCGGGAATACAATAAACATGGAATTAACAGTTGAATTGTTTTACCAACCTCGGGAATACAATAAACATGGAATTAACAGTTGAATTGTTTTACCACCTCGGGAATACAATAAACATGGAATCAACAGTTGAATTGTTTTACCAACCTCGGGAATACAATAACAGTGCCTTCTTCGGCCCAAGAGGAAAATGAAATGAATTAAACTTACACGTCATTTTTAGGTGAAAATGACGTAGTCTACAACATTCTACTCATCCTTAAAATTATATTTTATGATAGTGATTTTAGTTTGTGACACCACACACACCTAAGTGTAACTTTTAACAATATAAATTACTGTACGAGTGATGCCATATTAGAACATGCTGTGATGAGACATTTCTTTAACATGTTGAAGGTCTTAAGCTTTCTGGTGTAGCGTTTTGTATTCCCGAAAAGGCTGAAATCTATAACGAATTTTTTTTTTTCGCTCCCCAGCTTTGACCTCTGACGAAGTCCCTAGAGATTAGGAGCTGAATTTTGCGTGTTAGTCCATTTTTCCCTGGCAGCCGTGTGCACAGTGGTCCCTCGCCGCACAGGCAGATAACTCCGACTTCGGAGGTACTAATTTATTTTTTCCGTCGATGAGTAATTGACTTTTCAAGCCGGGCCTCGCACATGAGACCAAGGGTGGTTGCCGTAGAGAGAAATCATAAATAAAAATCCCAACTGGAGTAGCCGGGATTTGAATCCACAACCTCTCTGTCTCTAGGCCGGCGTCTTGCCTCGAGACCAACCAGTCCCCCAGAAGAAACTAAAGTAACAATGATAAACAGTTGTGACGTCACTCACTGATGTCGTGGCATGGATTCTAGACCCTTCTACAAACTTATGAATGACGTCAGCAGCGATAATTGTGCTACTTAATTGTTCATTTGTAACCCACTTGTGGACAGCACTTGAGGGGTAGTGCTACAGTCTCCATTGTAATCTGAGAAGCTGCTGTAGATCAAACTCCTCTCTGTTCTAACCAGGGAAGCTCAAGCGCCTGCCAGCTGCGTTTACAGCAGCAGGATTGGCGGCTCCTAGCTGACACAGTCCTGGTTTCGACGTTCTTGTTGGTCTACCTAGCTTCGACTTTCTAGTTGGTCTACCTAGCTTCGACTTTCTAGCTGATCTACCTAGCTTCGACTTTCTAGCTGATCTACCTAGCTTCGACTTTCTAGCTGATCTACATAGCTTCGACTTTCTAGCTGATCTACCTAGCTTCGACTTTCTAGTTGGTCTACATAGCTTCGACTTTCTAGCTGATCTACCTAGCTTCGACTTTCTAGTTGGTCTACATAGCTTCGACTTTCTAGCTGATCTACCTAGTCTAGACTTCCTAGTTGGTCTACCTAGCTTCGACTTTCAAGTTGATTTACCTAGCCTAGACTTCCTAGTTGGTCTACCTAGCTTCGACTTTCTAGCTGATCTACCTAGTCTAGACTTCCTAGTTGGTCTACCTAGCTTCGACTTTCAAGTTGATCTACCAAGTCTAGACTTCCTAGTTGGTCTACCTAGCTTCGACTTTCAAGTTGATCTACCAAGTCTAGACTTCCTAGTTGGTCTACATGACCTCGACTTCCTAGTTGATCTACCTATTCTAGACTTCCTAGTTGGTCTACATGACCTCGACTTCCTAGTTGGTCTACATAACCTCGACTTCCTAGTTGGTCTACATAACCTCGACTTCCTAGTTGGTCTACATAACCTCGACTTTCTAGTTGGTCTACATAACCTCGAATTTCTTGTTGGTCTACATAACATCGACTTCCTAGTTGGTCTACATGACCTCGACTTCCTAGTTGGTCTACCAAGTCCCGACTTCCTAGTTGGTCTACATGACCTCGACTTCCTAGTTGGTCTACCAAGTCCCGACTTCCTAGTTGGTCTACATAACCCCGACTTCCTAGTTGGTCTACATGACCTCGACTTCCTAGTTGGTCTACATAACCTCGACTTTATAGTTGGTCTACATGACCTCGACTTCCTAGTTGGTCTACATAACATCGACTTCCTAGTTGGTCTACATAACCTCGACTTCCTAGTTGGTCTACATAACGTCGACTTCCTAGTTGGTCTACATAACCTCGACTTCCTAGTTGATGAACATAACCTCGACTTCCTAGTTGGTCTATATAGCCTCGACTTCCTAGTTGGTCTACATAACCTCGACTTCCTAGTTGGTCCACATAACCTGACAAATTTGAAACAAGTACAACGCATCACATACTTGGGTTCAATAATAACAAAGACAGAAAATGGAACACTGATATAATAAGCAGAATAGCTCAGGCAGAAAAGCATTTAAGAAAGTGATGACGCCTAGTGCAACAAAGTTATGTCAATGGAAATGCGATTGTTTTTGTTGTGTTGGTTTTGACTAGTTTATTGTTGTGGTGGTTTTGCCTAGTTTATTGTGGTGGTTTTGCCTAGTTTATTGTTGTGGTGGCTTTGACTATTTATTGTTGTGGTGGTTTTGACTAGTTTATTGTTGTGATGGTTTTGACTAGTTTATTGTTGTGGTGTTTTTGACTAGTTTATTGTTGTGGTGGTTTTGACTAGTTTATTGTTGTGGTGGTTTTGACTAGTTTATTGTTGTGGTGTTTTTGACTAGTTTATTGTTGTGGTGGTTTTGACTAGTTTATTGTTGTGGTGGTTTTGCCTAGTTTATTGTTGTGGTGGTTTTGACTAGTTTATTGTTGTGGTGTTTTTGACTAGTTTATTGTTGTGGTGGTTTTGACTAGTTTATTGTTGTGGTGGTTTTGACTAGTTTATTGTTGTGGTGGTTTTGACTAGTTTATTGTTGTGGTGTTTTTGACTAGTTTATTGTTGTGGTGGTTTTGACTAGTTTATTGTTGTGGTGGTTTTGACTAGTTTATTGTTGTGGTGGTTTTGACTAGTTTATTGTTGTGGTGGTTTTGACTAGTTTATTGTTGAGGGTCACAAGATCCGCTGTGTATGTGTGTGTACAATGAAAGAAAACATTTTCAAACACACACACAATGAAAGAAACATTTTCAAACACACACACAATGAAAGAAAACATTTTCAAACACACACACAATGAAAGAAAACATTTTCAAACACACACACAATGAAAGAAAACATTTTCAAACACACACACAATGAAAGAAAACATTTTCAAACACACACACAATGAAAGAAAACATTTTCAAACACACACACAATGACAGAAAACATTTTCAAACACACACACAATGAAAGAAAACATTTTCAAACACACACACAATGAAAGAAAACATTTTCAAACACACACACAATGAAAGAAAACATTTTCAAACACACACACAATGAAAGAAAACATTTTCAAACACACACACAATGAAAGAAAACATTTTCAAACACACACACAATGAAAGAAAACATTTTCAAACACACACACAATGAAAGAAAACATTTTCAAACACACACACAATGACAGAAAACATTTTCAAACACACACACAATGAAAGAAAACATTTTCAAACACACACACAAATTGAAGAAAACATTTTCAAAACATGATAAAGGAAGGTATTCATGCACAAACACACAGTAAAATAAACAGATTGTCACAAACACACAGTAAAATAAACAGATTGTCACAAACACACAGTAAAATAAACAGATTGTCACAAACACACAGTAAAATAAACAGATTGTCACAAACACACAGCAAAATAAACAGATTGTCACAAACAGACAGTAAATAAACAGATTGTCACAAACACACAGTAAAATTAAAAAAAAAGATTGTCACAAACACACAGTAAAATAAACAGATTGTCACAAACACACAGTAAAATAAACAGATTGTCACAAACAGACAGTAAATAAACAGATTATCACAAACACACAGTAAAATAAACAGATTGTCACAAACACACAGTAAAATAAACAGATTGTCACAAACACACAGTAAAATAAACAGATTGTCACAAACACACAGTAAAATAAACAGATTCTACACATACACTCTCGGAAAAAAACAACACGTTTCTACACAGGATGAAACAACATAAACACGGTCGCAGAATGAATACACACGCCCTGACTTACATCATATTTACAAGGGAAACACAGGCAAGCGTGTCAGTCACACATATATCCCTCAAATGTGCGTACTTCCACAGAAAAGGCAATCAAGCATTCATGAACACAAAATCAAACACATTTTTTGAAACACAGACAGCAGAAAGCTCGTTACACACAAACCACATCTTGAAAACTCGTTACACACAAAACACATCATGAAAACTCGTTACACACAAACCACTTCTTAAATTAAACATGGGAAGCAAATCTCGTTGGCGTGACACACCAAACACATCTCTTTAAAGACAGAAAGCAGAAGTCGTGTTACACATCAAAGACATCGTACAAAGACCGCAAACACACACCATCTTCTAACACATCTCACGAATCCGCCTCCACACTTATTAGAACAACACACAGAAAGGTCGTAACTGGATCTGTATTAATTATACATGCCAGCGGGCATGCAAAGGTCGCAATGTACCACGCTAAATTTAATGAAATTATTAACCACCTTCCAAATAACGAGCCATCAAAGAGCTGCAGGTTAATGGATTGATCACTGGAGGGCGAGAGGTCGAGACCCTTCCCTAGATCGATCTGCTTCTGGGTTCATCATCATCATCATGTACCCTGCCGGTTGGCGTAGGCGATCATGTCCCTCCACAATCTTCTATCCACAGTGCATCGTACTTCTGGGTTCGGTGTTATAAATTAATACCTGAAATATATTTTCTGGATAAGAAAAACGCCGAAACAATTATATTCTATTTTTGTGACAATAGAAACAAGAAAAAGAGTACTTAAATGTTATGTAGAACCAGTCTTAACATATGGATGTGAATCATGGACAATAGGACAACAGACAAGGAAATCGCTGGAGGCTGTAGAAATGTGGTTTTACAGAAGAATGTTTGAGAATACCACGGACAGCTAAGAAGAGTAATGAAAATGCTCTGAAACAGGCCAAAGCAAAAAGAGAGTTAATTTCCAATATAAGGAAGAGACAATCATCATTTTTTGGCCATGTAATGAGAAGAGAACAACTGGGATATATTGTAACAACTGTGAAAATTGAGGGACGAAGAGATAGAGGGAAACAAAGAGAAAAAAATAACAGACAGCTGAAGAGAATGGCTTGGCAGAAGGTCAACAACAGAAATGATAAATAGCTGTGGAGATCGAAAGTTGTGGAGAGACATGATCACCTACGTGAGTAGGCCCGGTACTTGATGATATCCTGGATAGCTCCATAGACCTAATGACCTGAACTGGCCCTGCCGAACTGAATGATTACTTTGTTTAGCCTCTTTTTCTCCGCTGTTACTTCTACCAAATCGTTGCTAGTCCTATTGTCATTCAAATCACATACTCTCCTTATGGACACCCCCGCCTCGGCCATCCAGGATTGTCCACCCCTGAGGCGCGCGGAAAAAAACAATTGCATTGGACAGTTTAACTAATAGGGAAACAGTGGCGTATAGGCAATATGGTGTTAGTGACCATAAATTTGACAGACCTTCAGCACATGATTTTTGGGTAATGTGGTCGATATTACGCCCGTGCCGCTTTACTTTCCCAGAAAAACAAATCCGGTACCCAATAAAAGATGGGTGAAACGGACGCCGTCGGTTGGGATCGAACCCTTACCTCTTGTCCTTTTCAGTCCGTTCACTAACCACTGAGCTATCGCGGCTTCAAAAGAATGGAACGACTATGCTGAAATGGTGTCCCAGTGATGGGAATATGCAACAAAGGCTGAGAGGGCAATACGAGGACATGACGAGGGCTGGAAGCATCGCCCTGGCTATAATGGAAAATATATAGCATGAAATGAATTTTTTTTTTTTGCTCTGAGAGAGAAAGAAAGAAGAAGGGGTGGGGGTCTGGGGGGGGGGGGGGGAGCAAGTAATTAACCCAAAGTGTTCACAAACAAGCCAAGGAATTCAGCTAAACGTTTTCACATTCACAACGTTAACAGGGGGATGTGCACGTTCACAGCGTTAACAGGGGATGTTTACGTTCACAGCGTTAACAAAGAAAGAATGCTCACGTTCACAGCGTTAACAAAGAAAGAATACTCACGTTCACAGCGTTAATAAAGAAAGAATGTTCACGTTCACAGCGCTTACAAACAAATCCAAATAGACCACCCTCAACAGAACATGATAACAATCCCATGTTGGTTCTGCAACCAGCAGGGCTGCCCATTCTTATCTTCTTAGCCGTAAAGATAAGTATTAAGCTGGCGTCGATATATTGAGTCACTACTTTACGAGAAAGCCACGATACCTGCATTTTTTCCGGTCCGACACATCCGACTTTCGCATCTGCTAAACAATTTTGTCCGGGAGGCGGCCATTTTGGTCTACTATTTTCGTCCCTTAAGCTACTAATGGTTATTTAACGTGTGCAAAGTTCACACAGAACCTCCCTGTTTTTATCGCCCGTTGTCCAGAGTGCTAAACATATGATCTCACCACTCAGAGACAAAGCCGCGCTAGCTCAGTGGTTAGTGAACTGGGCTACAAAGGACTAGAGGTAGAGTTCGATCCCAACCGACGGTTTCCGGATTCATCCAGCTTTAAATGGGTACCGGATTTTTTTTCTTGGAAAGTAAAGCGGCACGGGAGTAATACCGACCAAATTACCCAAAAAATTATGTGCTGAAGATCTGTAAATTTTATGGTCACTAACACCATATTCCCTATACGTCACTTGGCGTGACGGGGTACTTTACTTTTACTTCTGGTTGGTTGGTTGGTTGGTTTGGTTTGTTGGTTGCGTTCGTCCGATGACTAAAGTATTCTATAGTATCGTGGTAGACTAGAATATTCTTCTTCATCATCCGCCCTTACAAGGATGTAGTGGACGTGTCTGCGTTGTGTTATGGTTTGCAGTATAACTGTTGTATTTGCGCCTTTCGGCCCAACACATCCGACTTCAGCACAACATTTTTGAGTACCGGGTTGTCTTCCCTCTTCGATCCCTGCACGCTTGGCCGGACTAGACAGGTTAGTCTGTTACTGGAGGCACCACGGAGAGGTGGAGCAGGGTCTGGATAGTTTTGGTTCACCGATCCTGGCGCAAGCCATCAGCTGTGGGTCGCTGACAACTTCCAGCTCTGGTGCTGGGAGGCGCGCCTTCGCCTCCACTTTTACTTCTTACCCAGAGTCAAGAGAAGATAAGCCCCGAAGAATACATTGATCCGAAGTGAAAAAAAATTCACCCTCCTCCGGCAGATTCGACCTCGGGGACCATCATGTCTAGGGGCCAACATCCTATCCATAGATAATGATAATATACTATTACGTCCCCTCCCTCCGACATTTTACATAATTATTTCTCACTAATATCCAGGAAGATAAACACACAGAATTCCTTTAAAATATTTTCAAAGATGAGTTACTAATTCGGATGATTCCACTGGCACGGGCGGTTGAGCAAGTATGGATTTTAATTCGTTTGTAGTGATACCGGGGCCTTCCATAACCATAACTTCCAAAGTGATAAGAATATACAATACTACAACTATCCGATCATAGTATTTGGACATTTACGGCTTTACGAGTTTAGTGTTCCAAATATTTCTGCTAAGAGTAACGTCCCCTTTCACTTTATTCGGTCGCTCTTGAAATTGTCATTAGATTAAGGGTTTGGTAGAATAGAAGACGAACAAGCATCTACAACCATCCGATCATAGTATTTGATAATTTACGAGTTTAGATACCTAAATTATTTCTGCGAGGAGTAACGTCCCCTTTCACTTTATTCGGTCGCTCTTGAAATTGTCATTAGAAGACCCATGGTTAGTTCGGTTTATGGTTTGGAATAGCCTAAAACTAACCTTAACCCTAAACCTTCTTCAAAAAATAAACTTAAATGCACAAAAACTAGAAACAGTTCATAATCCAAATATGTTCCCGGTCAGTGAGGGGAGCTTACTCATTTAGCAGAAATAATTTGGGACACTAAACTCGTAGATTACATTCCTGCGACACTTCAAGGCAAAAGCAGATAGATAAAAGAAAGAATGAAGAAGTGACGCGGTTCATGCCTTCTTTATACTTTAACATTGCGGTACACGAAGACCAGACTTAACTGTCAGTTACGTTTCGTTGCAGTCTCTGCCGCTACTACAACACACGGCTAAAACATCTGACCTACATTGCACCCCCCCCCCCCCCCTTCTTCCCCTAAAATTGAATAAAATAATTAAACACGTACACAGGTAAAAGATATCTACACACACACAGTTCACAGTCACGTGTTGCCAAATTCACAACAGGTATCTCGGAATGCCACCACGAGCATACATAACTCATACATGTATTCATTTCTAACACCTGGACAAACGGCAATTAAATTACAACATTACAACTTACCCCTTCATCTTGAATTTGGAAACTTCACCTTGTAGGTAAGCACAATGTAAGTCCAGTTATTTTTAAGAATAAAACAAGTTGTTGATTAAGGAATATTTTGCTTGAAAAACGTGTTTAATCTCACTCGTAATTTAACTTCTCCAATATACTTTTCTAACCGAGAACACGACGAGGGGAAATATTAATCCAAAACTCGTGAACTCCGATTTCAAATGCAGAGACCAAGTCAAACCGGGGCAGAGAACGCAACCAGAAGTTTACCAAGCGACTACAACACCGGTTTTCTCTCTTAAGGGAAACAGTTACTGCGCCACACGTCCCTTTACCTTGGTTCTGCGGCTAGAAATAACGACTGACTTTCCCTCAGTCAGCGTGGAGTGAGAGAGGGTGGGGGAAAGAGGTTAAAATAAAAACTGAGGGCACGTCCCACATTTCTAGACGTCTGGGAGTTGGGAGAAGGGAGTTCGCTGCAAACGGGACTGTGCACACTATCTCCACGCACTAGGGGGGATCACTCTATTGTGGGTAATATACCTGGAATTAATATAGCAAATATGGTTTAAATACTGCCAAACATGGGCGTTAATACAGTTCAATGTCTGTGGGGTGACTTGATAGTTACGCAGTAAACAGGTGTAGTAAAGTAAGGAGACAAATAATAAAAACAAAATGAATATTATTATAGAGAGGGAGCCGAGATAGCTCAGTGGTTAGTGAACTGGACTACAAAGGACAAGAGGTAGGGTTTGATCCTGACCAACGGCTTCCGGGTTCACCCAGTCTTAAATGGGTGCCGGATTTTTTTCTGGGAAAGTAAAGCGGTACGGGCGTAATACTGACCACATTACCCCAAAAATCATGTGCTGAAGGTCTGTAAAAGTTATGGTCACTAACACCATATTCCCTATACGCCACTTGGTGTGAGGGGCTCTTTACTTTTTTTTTTTTTTTTAAATTATCGTAGAGAGAAACTTGCGAAGCGATAATTCACAGAATCCTAGGAGGAAGAGGTATGTTTTACATCACTCAGAAAAAATAACAAATAAACAACAGACCAAAAAAAAAACAAAGAACGATATATGGTCCTTAGTAGGATTGAACCCGTAATCCTTGGAACTGCGCCTTGCCGCGAGAAGCCGAACGCTAGGAACACTATCACTCAGCTCACTAAAGTCAGGAGTTTTGGTTTTTCGTGACAAGGCGATGTACTAAGGAGTATGGGTTCGATCCTGCACCGGACCATATATTGTTTTCTTTTTCTGTTGATTGTTTGTGATTATTCCCCCGAGTGTTGTAAACATACATCTTCCATTGAAATGATTCGCTGATCTATCGCCTCAGAAGCTTCCCTCTATAATAATATTCATTTATTATTATTTGTCTCCAGTCTAAACCACTGGAAACTACTATTCGTGCTGTTTCGTCCTATAAATGTTTGTCTACAACGTAAGTATTCAGCCCTACCCTAACCGGGAGATACTTGTTTTAATAAGAAAATACAGATATTCAATTTGTTACCGATCTGTGTTCGAAACCCTGTGCTAAAGTGACGTGTAAACGTGCGTGAAAGACATCGCTAATTATAGCTATATTTTTAGATAGCTGAGATGGCCGTGCGCTCTAGCGATTGGTTTCTCGAGCCAAGGCGTTGTCTAGGAGTAGGGGTTCGATCCTGTGTTTCCGACCATCTATTGTTCTGTTTTGTTGTTGTTTTTGTTGTTGATTATTGTGATTTTTTTTTCCGAGTGCTGTAAACACAGATCTTCCCCTGAAGTGTTTAGCTGATCTATCGCATCAGAAGTTAACCTCCAAAATAATATTCATTTATTATTTTGTGTCTGTAGAAAAGTAGTAAAAAAAAAGTAGTGAAAGAAAGCAAAAAATAAAGGACTCAATAGCATAAAGACAGAAGTAATGGTAACAACAAAGAAAAAGACATCACCTCAGTGCAAAATAAAGGCAAGTTGTCAATATTAAAACAGGTAAATGAATTTAAATATTTGGGAACTTTGTTAACCTCAGACGGAAGATGTACAAAAGAGGTGAGATGCAGAATGGCTCAGGCAAAAGCAGCTTTCAAAAAGATGAGGAAGATACTATGCAATCCATTTTTGACAATAAAAACAAAGAAAAAGAATTTTTAAATTTTATGTAGAGCCAGTCTTAATATATGGATATAAATCATGGACAATAGGACAACAGACAAGGAAATCACTGGAGTCTGTAGAAATGTGCTTTTACAGAAGAATGTTGAGAATACCATGGACAGCTGAGAAGAGTAATGAAAACGTTCTGAAAGAGGTCAAAGCAAAAAGAGAGCTAATTTCCAATATTAGGAAGAAACAATCATCATTTTGTGGCCATGTAATGAGAAGAGAACAACTGGAATATATTGTAAAAATTAGGAAAATTGAGGGAGGGACGAAGAGATAGAGGGAAGAAAAGAGAAAAGATACCAGACAGCTTAAGAGAATGGCTTGGCAGAAGGTCAACAACATAAATGATAAATAACTGTCGAGATGGAAAGCTGCGGAGAGACATGATCACCTACGCCAGCAGGCATGGTACTTGATGATGATGTGGTAAAATAAGTGTTCCCTCCGTAATAATATCCATTTATTATGTTCAGTGGTAAAGTAAGGTTTCCCTCTGTAATAATATCCATTTATTATGTTTCAGTGGTAAAGTAAGGTTTCCCTCTGTAATATATCCATTTATTATGTGTCAGTGGTAAAGTAAGGTTTCCCTCTGTAATAATATCCATTTATTATGTGTCAGTGGTAAAGTAAGGTTTCCCTCTGTAATAATATCCATTTATTATGTGTCAGTGGTAAAGTAAGGTTTCCTTCCGTAATAATATCCATTTATTATGTGTCAGTGGTAAAGTAAGGTTTCCCTCTGTAATAATATCCATTTATTATGTGTCAGTGGTAAAGTAAGGTTTCCCTCTGTAATAATATTCATTTATTCAAGTCTCCCGTATAAAAGTAAACGCTACGTTAATGCCTTCCTTGCTAAGCGTATGGGAAATACAGTGTTAGTGACCATATTTGTCCACGACCACAGCATATTTGTGGGTAATGTGGTCGGTATTACGCCCGTGCTGATTTACTTTCCCAGAAAATCCGATACCCATTAAAGGCAGGTTGAACCGGGAAGCTATCGATCAGGATCGTACTATCGTACGATCGTCGGATTAGACTTCTAAGAGATCAGGGGATGGTAACGTAATTAAGAAACCAGGGATTCATTTTTCCTGTTTATTTTTTTTTAAAATTCATCACCGCTTCTGGCGGGTCTGTACAGAGTCGACATCGTTCCGCTACACTACACAGACTTACTACAACTTTACCACTTTATAACCACTATATTTTATTACATTTTTATTATATATTGTGAGATCAAAAGTAAGTAAAGTGCCCCCGTCACACCATGTGGCGTATAGGGAATATGGTGTTAGTGCCCATCAATTTTACAAACCTTCGTCACATGATTTTGGGGTAATGTGGTCGGTATTACGCCCGCGCCACTTTATTTTCCCAGAAAAAAATTCGGTACCAATTTAAGGCTGGGTGAACCCGGAAGCCGTCGGTTGGGATCGAATCCTACCTCTTGTCCTTTGTAGTCCAGCTAACTAACCACTGAGCTACGCGGCTCCTTATGAGATCAATAATAGACAAAAAAAAGAATTGAAATCAACGGTCACAACATAAATAATTTGCGATATGCGGATGACACAGTCTTAATAGCACAGACAGAGAATGAACTACAAGAAATGATAGACATAATAGTAAGAGAAAGCAATAAGAAAGGTCTCAGTCTGAATAGTAAGAAAACAGAAGTAATGGTCATATCGAAGAAACAATTATTACCATCAAGCAGCATAAAGATAAACAGGACAAATCTGAAACAAGTACAGCGCGTCAAATACTTGGCACAATAATAACATCGGATGGAAGATGCACCACAGAAATAGAAAGCATAATAGCTCAGGACAGAATAGTATTTCAGAAAATTGAATACATCGTATGCAACAAATCTATGTCAATAGAAGTGAGACAGAGAGTTCATCGTGCTACGATTAGAGGCCACAGAGATGGGATTACTCAGAAGAATGTTGAAAGTTCCCTGGACAGATAAAAGGACCAATGAGGACATTCTCAAAGAGGCCAACACAAAAAGAGAACTCATAAAAAAACAGCAGTAAGAAATAATCAACATTTTTCGGGCACATCATGAGAAGAAGAAAGTTGGAATACTTGGTTACAACTGGCAAAGTAAGAGGAAAGAGAGATCGCGAACGACAAAGAGAGAAAATACTGGATAGCTTGGTATCATGGCATGGAAAACAGTCAACAACAGAACTGATACGATGCACTGTGGATAAAAAAATTGTGGAAGGACATGATCGCCTACGTCAACAGGTATGGCACATGATGCTGATATTTTATTATAAATAAATTATATGCAGGTTTTATTTCTGAAATGAATAAATTATTACGACACCTAAAAAATCAGTGGCAAGCTGCTGTGCACGGCATCAAAGCTGACTAACTGGTACACGGTACAGAATTGTGTTAAATACTTAATGGAAAAGTCATCATAACCTCGAACGAAATACAATTCTATAACGGAAACATGATTGCATATCTACGTTACATGGTCATGGCTTGACTCTGAAGAAGTGTCATATTTTATATTTTTATAATATTTATAGTAAACATTTAAATATTTAATATAATAGAAAGTATAACATTTCTAGAAAACATTTAAATATTTCATATATTAGAAGGTATAACATTTCTAGAAAACATTTAAATATTTCATATATTAGAAGGTATAACATTTCTAGAAAACATTTAAATATTTCATATATTAGAAGGTATAACATTTCTAGTAAACATTTAAATATTTCATATATTAGAAGGTATAACATTTCTAGTAAACATTTAAATATTTCATATATTAGAAGGTATAACATTTCTAGTAAACATTTAGATATTTCATATATTAGAAGGTATAACATTTATCATCATCATCACCAAATACCCGACCTTCTGGCGTTGGTGATCATGTCGCTCCAACACTTTCGATCTCGACAGTTATTTATCATTTCTGTTGTTGACTTCTGCCGAGTCATTCTTTTAAGCTGTCTTGTATCTTTTCTCTTTGCTTCCCTCTATCTCTTCGTCCCTCGATTTTTCCAGTTGTTACAATATATTCCAGTTGTTCTCTTCTCGTTACATGGCCAAAAAATAATGATTGTTTCTTCCTAATATTGAAAATTAGCTCTCTTTTTGCTTTGAACTCTTTCAGAACATCTTCATTACTCTTCTTAGCTGTACATGGTATTCACAACATTCTTCTGTAAAACCACATTTCTACAGACTCCAGTGATTTCCTTGTCTGTTATCCTATTGTCCATGATTCACATCCATATAAGATTTATAGTATATATATTTCATATATAATAGAAATATTTCATATATTAGAAAGTATAACATTTATAAATGTTTGATACAACTCTTTTCATTAATAACGATAACATAACCTTGAATAAATTAAAGCTACTGTACAACATATGGCATGGCATTTATGTAGCAATAGCACGTCGGTTTTTAAGAGCGTGTATTATTTACCATGGCAACATATTGCAATGAAATATGGATAATCTATATATTTGGTGAACAGCGTATCATGCCGTTGAATATAAGCGCCACAGAAGACCACTCAGAATACAATTGACGGAGGAAAGGATAAACTTGTCAATTTTGAAAGAACTTAATATTTCAGAAAATTGGTTGATAAAGAATGTGAGGAATTCATCGGGGCTATGTAGAACCACCACTAATATCTTCAGTAATCAAGAAAAGACGATGGTCGTATGTTGGACTTGTGATGAGAAGAGATAATAACCGAATAGCAAAACAAGCCCTCATGTGGGAAACAACAGGTAAGAGGAAAAGAGGAAGACACAGAGAGACACTGAGAGGCACATTGATTAGAGAAGCAAGAGTAGCAGGAATTGGCTACCTCAGTGAGATAGAGCTGCTTGCACAGAACAGAGACAATGGCGAGATTTGATAAAATATCTTTCAAAGAATTGAAAACTGTTAGAACAAAAATTCAGATAAGAGAAGGAGTATCTTGGTCTACGGGCCGGCTACGGCTCGAAATGTCAATAGATAGATATATAGATATAGAACCACTCCTGACTTATGGAAGCTAATTATGTACAGTAAACAATGAAACGAAAAGACGATTAGAAGCCACAGAGATGGGATTTCTCAGAAATTTGAACTGTCCAGGGAACTTTAAACAAATTGAAAGTTCCTTGGACAGCTAAAAAGACCAATGAGGAAATTCTCAAAGGGGCCAACACAAAAAGGGGAGCTCCTAAGAAACATCAAAAAGAAACACGCAACAATATTCGGGTACATCATGAGAAGAGGAAAGTTGGAATACTTGGTCATAGCTGGCAAAATACAGGGAAAGAGAGATAGCAGACGACAAATAGAAATAATAGAAGATAGCTTGGTGTTATGACATGGAAAACAATCAACAACAGAATTGATACGATGAAATAGTGGGTAGAAGATTGTTGAAGGACATGATCGCCTACGCCAACCGGTATGACACATGATGATGATAATAATAATAATAATGATGATGATGATGATGATGATGATGAAAGAATGTAAAATCAAGGATATAAAATACTGTGGTTATGTCAAACGACATAATGGTCTAGGAAGATAACTACAGAAGGCATCATCATCAACATCACCATCATCATTATCATCAAGTACTGGGCCTGCTGGCGTAGGTGATCATGTCTCTCCACAATTTTTGATCTCGACAGTTATTAATCATTTCTGTTGTTGACCTTCTGTCAAGCCATTCTATTAAGCTGTCTGTTATCTTTTCTCTTTGCTTCCCTCATCTCTTCGTCCCTCAATTTTCCCAGTTGTTACAATATATTCCAGCTGTTCCCTTCTCATTACATGGCCAAGAAATGATGATTGTTTCTTCCTAATATCGGAAATTAGCTCTCTTTTTGCTTTGGCCTCTTTCAGAACGTTGTAATTACTCTTCTTAGCTGCCCATCGTATTCTCAAAATTCTTCTGTAAAACCACATTTCTACAGACTCCAGTGGTTTTCTTGTCTGTTGTCCTATTGTCCATGATTCACATCAATATATAAAGGCTGGGTCTACGTAACATAGAAGGCATAGTTGCAAGTAAATGAGAGAAAGAAAAGGTGGGTGAAGAAGAGAGAGAGAAGGAAAGATCTAGAAGAAGGTTGGCGGAATTATTACAGGCGAGCTGAGATTGACTGTTGCAGAGAGAGATTAGAAGATAACATCAAAGATTAGATAGTCTTTGACTTTAGAAAGTCCCAAATAATGATTGAAGGTGGAGATAAATGAATTAGAGGGACTAGGTGTTAATGGTGCTCTAACGATTCTCTGGGTTGTGTGATGGAGAAATGATGATGATGATGATGATGACGATGATAATGATGATGATGACGATGACGATGATAATGATGATGATGTCGATGATGACGATGACGATGATAATGATGATGATGACGATGATGACGATGATGATGACGATGATAATGATGATAATGATGATGATGACGATGATGATGACGATGATAATGATGATGATGACGATGATGATGGCGACGCTGACGATGACGATGATGATGATGATGACGACGATGATAATGATGATAATGATGATGATGACGATGATGATAATGATGATAATGATGATGATGACGATGATGATGGCGACGCTGACGATGACGATGATGATGATGATGACGACGATGATGATGATGATAATGATGACGATGATGATGATAATGATGATGGCGATACGACAACGATGATGATGATGATAATGATGATGATGGCGATGATGATGATAATGATGATGGCGATACGACAACGATGATGATGATGATAATGATGATGATGATGATGGCGATGATGATTATAATGATGATGGCGATACGACAACGATGATGATGATGATAATGATGATGATGATGATGGCGATGATGATGATAATGATGATGGCGATACGACAACGATGATGATGATGATAATGATGATGATGGCGATGATGATGATAATGATGATGATGACGACGACGATGATGATGTCGATGATGATGATGGCGATTATGATGATGATGGTGACCATGATGATGATGATGACGATGATGATGATGGTGATGATGACGATGATAATGATGATGATAATGATGATGGTGATGATGATGATGACGATGATGACGATGACGATGATACTGATGATGATGACGATGATAATGATGATAATGATGATGATAATGATGATAATTACGATGATGGTGGCGATGCTGATGATGACGATGACGATGATAATGATGATGATTACGATAATGATGACGATGATAATGATGATAATGATAATTACGATAATGATGACGATGATAATGATGATAATGATAATTACGATGATGATGACGATGACGATGATAATGATAATAATGATGATGATGATGATGATGATGATGATGATACGACGACGATGATGATAATAATGATGAGGATGATGATGATGATGATGAATAATGATGATAATGACTTTGCCAGCTGGCGCAGGTGATCATGTCTATACATAAACGTCCGTCTGTACAGTTGCATATCAACTCTGTTGTCGACTTTACCTAATCTTTCTCTCGCGCTGTCCCACGTTTCTCGTGTTTCTCCACATCGCGTCTACCCTAAAATTTTCCAGTTTATATCAACAACCACGTAAACTGCTACACAATTAACGACATGGTTATGGTTAGTCGAAGGCCCCGGTATCACTGCAAAACGAATAAAATCCATAATTATTCAATCTCCTCGTGCCAGTGGTATCATCAGAATTAAAACTCATCTCATTGAGGGATCCAAACAAAGAAAGGTAGTTACAGACATACTTCCCATTGGCTGAACACGTACTTCAAGACTGCACAGAATATAGTAGACTGAGGAAAATCCATTGGCCTCTATAGATACAACACTACAGACAAGACTATATGGGCCACTGCAAGAATTACAAAAGACAGTAAAATTTATACAGGAAACGACATTGCAGATATAGAGAATACTTCAGGCGAACGAAAGATAGATAGATAGAAAGAAAGGCAGCTGCAGTCCCCATCATAGCAGCTACAGCACACGCCAAAAGACAAGGCCAATCTTCATTGAAAGTGAACGCAGCTCAACTGTCCCTCGTTATATGATATCATCATTCATCGTAAGCAATCGGAATATCAAAACACGATCCGGATGTAAAGCACAGCTCACGGTGTGCAAAAAGCACTAAACTCATTAGCTCCGGCATTGCAATGAACGATGATTGAGAAAAGTAGCCATGTTGTTATCTGTTTAATATTCTTCTGTGATAATGGCGTCATTCAGACAAAGATTCCTGACTCTCTTTTGAAGGCTGCTCTCTGTTTCATTGATTCAGCGTCCCCGTAAAGCTTCTCTCCCATTTTTCTCTTTAGGTCTGTGTACCGAGGGCAATCCTGTAGAACTTGTTTTGTTGGCATGTTATCCATAGTACAGTGAACGGTAGTTCCTATTTTGAGTTTGGTGAAAATGTGGTTTCTCATTCTGTTGTGGCCAGTGCATAGACTAAGTATGATGACTTGCTCATTCCTACATAGATGGAAGTATCCGCCCCTCTCGTTATGCTTTTTGTGTTCATGTTTCCATTATTCATGATTTTTCCTTTAATGATGGAATTGGCTTCATCGTAGCTGACCAGATGGTTCTCTTGTGGTAATCTCCCTCCCTCCTTTATCTAGGTTGTCTGCGCATTCGTCTCCTTGTATATTACAGTGTGATGTTATCCACTAGATGACAACTCTGGAAGTTATTGCACACTTCTTGTGTTGGAAAGCCAGATTTGCAGCATCTTATAGGGCTTCAGTTTCAGCTTTATAATTGTTTGAGGATTTCCCAGTACCTATTGATTTAGTAATCTTGTGTAGGTTATTCAGCCTCAAGAACACACATTCTCCTCCATTTCTATCTGGTTCTAAGAAGCGTAGAGAAGACGTAATGTAGACATCTTTTGTACGATACAACCAGAATAATACAGGTAGATTAAATTATTTAGCTTTGTGTAGACAGGAAGTCTGAAACTATTTGATCCCCAACCATCTGGTTCCTCTTATGTCAGAGTGAGGAAGGAAAGCAAAAGGCTAAGGAATCAGGGATAGTTTTAAATTTTTATTTGCGAGGGATGTATGTTGAAAATAACGGAATAAATAGTGTGGACCAATAGGAAGTATTGGTGTAGTGAGAATTACATTTTGTAATTCTAGCAGTGGCCCATATAGTTTTGTCTGTAGTGTTGTATCTATGAGCCAATGGATGTCTACTATGCTTGCTTGCTTGCGTTCGCCCGATGACTAAAGTATTCTGGTAGGCTGCAGAATTACTCTTCATCATCCGCCCTTAAAATGACGTTAAGTGGGCGTGTCTGCGTTGTGCTGTGGTTTACAGTATAACTGTGATATTTGCGCCTTTCGGCCCAACACATCCGACTTCAGCACGTTGGACTACTATATTCAGTGCAATCTTGAAGTATGTGTTCAGCAGTCTGGGGTGCCTGTCCACATGTACAAGTAGTTGATGTGCCGATCTTGAATTTTGTATACATGTGACTATGGAGTCGATTGTGTCCTGTTCTGAAGCGTATAATGATAACTTGTTCATATCTATTCATATTATGAAAGGCATCCTGATTTGGGGCTTGTGGTCCTCTGATTGATTTGATTATCTGTTTCTTATGATGGTATGTAACCGGTGTATCATAACTAAGGTGACCATATTTTTGAAACCTTAATCCGGGACGGATTAATTTGACATAAATTTCCCATCAATAAAATGAAATTTCTTCTGTCTTTTTAAAGTGAATAAGACATATTATATATATATTAAAACTAACTAAAACACCTACAAATATAGGCTTATAAATCGTTATCAGGAGATTAAAAAAAACCAAACATTAGTGATACTCACTTAACTGGAAGGTGAAGCAGAGTTGTTGTACTTTTCTGATCAGTATTTCAGTTTCAGTATAAAAGATTTAAAACTTGGAGCACATTCGCTAAATGAACAGCCAGTTCAACTTTTTAAACAATTTCTACACAACAACGGAATAATGTATATTTTTAAGTCGAAGAGTCGTTGACCATATTGGCAAAATTGGTAAACGTTTGTGTCCCTAATGTATTTTAACAAATCCGGGACAAATGTTGAAAAAAGAGTAAAAAAATCGGACGTCTGGTCACCTTAATCATAACGAAGATTACCACGACGATAATGATTGCAATGATAATAATTAATTTTTATAAGCAGAAATTGAAAGCATAAAGTGAACAGATGTGACAAATCACACTAGAGTATCCATAGATAACCCTTTGCGACATCTCCTTCTAACCATATGTTCATTCATCATCATCAAGTACCGGGCCTGCTGGCGTAGGTGACATGTCTCTCCACAATTTTCGATCTCGACAGTTATTTATCAATTCTGTTGTTGACCTTCTGCCAAGCCATTCTCTTACGCTGTCTGGTATCTTTTCTCTTTGTTTCCCTCTATCTCTTCGTCCAATTCAATTTTCCCAGTTGTTACAATATATTCCAGCTGTTCTCTTCTCATTACATGACCATAAAATGATGATTGTTTCTTCCTAATATTGGAAATTAGCTCTCTTTTTGCTTTGACCTCTTTCAGAACGGTTTCATTACTCTTCTTAGCTGTCCATGGTATTCTCAACATTCTTCTGAAAAACCACATTTTTACATCCTCCAGTGATTTTCTTGTTTGTTGTCCTAATGTCAATGGTTCACATCCAAATGTTAAGACTGGCTCTACATAACATATAAGAACTCTTTTTCTTGTTTTTGTTGTCAAAATGGATTGCATAGTATCTTTTTTGGAAAGCTGCTTTAGCCTGAGCAATTCTGCATCTCACCTCTTTTGAACATCTTCCGTCTGAGGTTAACAAAGTTCCCAAATATTTAAATTCATTTACTTGCTTTAATATTGTTCCACTTGTTTTTATTTTGCACTGAGGTGATGTCTTTTTCTTTGTTATTACCATTACTTCTGTCTTTCTGCTATTAAGGCTGAATCCTTTATTTTTGCTTTCTTTCACTAGAATGATTAAATATGTTCATTACTTACACGGTAATGGAGTTAGTAAAATTCTACAAATACTATTTTTAGATAGTTTTCCACAGAAGGAAAATTAATGTTTAGTCACGTGAAACAAGAAACCAAAGAATTAAATAACCCTGCCGTGGACTGGTTAGTGCCCAGGCAAGACGCTGGTCTCGAGACAGAGAGGTTGTGAGTTCAAACCCAGGCTGCAGCAACTATGATTGTTATTTGTGATTTCTCTCTGCATGAATTAAAAATCATGTGAACTAATTGCGTGAATTAACTAACCATGTGAACTAATTGCGTGAATTAACTAACCATGTGAACTAAGTGCATGAATTAACTAACCATGTGAACTAAGTGCGTGAATTAACTAACCATGTCAATTAAGTGCGTGAATTAACTAACCATGTGAACTAATTGCGTGAATTAACTAACCATGAGAACTATTTGCGTGAATTAACTAACCATGAGAACTATTTGCGTGAATTAACTAAACATGTGAACTAATTGCGTGAATTAACTAACCATGAGAACTAATTGCGTGAATTAACTAACCATGTGAACTAATTGCGTGAATTAACTAACCATGAGAACTAATTGCGTGAATTAACTAACCATGAGAACTATTTGCGTGAATTAACTAACCATGTGAACTATTTGCGTGAATTAACTAAACATGTGAACTAATTGCGTGAATTAACTAACCATGTGAACTATTTGCGTGAATTAACTAACCATGTGAACTATTTGCGTGAATTAACTAAACATGTGAACTAATTGCGTGAATTAACTAACCATGTGAACTAATTGCGTGAACTATATAACCATGTGAACTAAGTGTGTGAATTAACTTACCATGTGAACTAATTGCGTGAATTATTTAATCATGTGAACTAATTGCGTGAACTATATAACCATGTGAACTAAGTGTGTGAATTAACTAACCATGTGAACTAATTGCGTGAATTATTTAATCATGTGAACTAATTGCGTGAACTATATAACCATGTGAACTAAGTGTGTGAATTAACTAACCATGTGAACTAATTGCGTGAATTATTTAAAGATGTGAACTAAGTGTGTGAATTAATTAATTCACATGGTTTGTTAATTCACTTTTCATTATTTCAACAGGTCTAATTTCGGACCCGCATGATACTGAACTCTTTCCTTACTGAATCTTTTCATCGACGCAACGGAAGAGATTTCAGAGACAAAATTGTTCATGGTTTTAAGAATCAATCTCATCATCATCATCTAGTGCCGTCTCCGTATCGAAGGTTGGCTACCATGGAGCGCCATTCCACTCTGTCTCTTGATTTGATGGTGCAGGTTGTCACAGGCTGGTTTGTCCATCTTTTGATGTTACTCGTCCATGTTAGTCTTGGTCTGCCTCTGTAACTTTGTATTTTCCCCTCCAGGATTACTTTTAGTAGGCTGTTGTGTCTTTTAACATGGCCCAAAATCGCATTTGTCTTGTTTGAATTGTGTTTAGTAGTTCTATTTTCAATTTTAGTTGTTTTAAGACTTCATCGTTTGTTTTCTTTTCCTTCCATCCAATTCTACCTATTCTTCTATATATCCACATTTCAAAGGCTTCAATTCTCTATTCTGTTTTCTTGTCTAATGTCCATGTTTCTGCACCATATAGGAATATTGAGAAGATGTAACATTTTGCTATTATTAGGTTTAACCCTGGTGTTATTTATTTTGATGATAGTATGTTCTTCATGACATTAAAATTACTTTTTGCCATTCCTATTCTTTTGTTTATTTCAGTTGTACATTTTCCAGCACTGGTTAAATGTTTATTAATTAGAATCTAGAACAAAATAGAAACATATTAGGTTTATGTAAATTAGAATAAGTCAACATATTTATTTTTATCTAACATATAACATATTATATATGAATGTTTAGATAATTGAACAAGGTATAAGATTTCACCAATATCAAAATGATACAAGACATGAACAAGAATATAGTTTGATAGCGTTCACACTAATCAAATTGAGAGTGACGTACTGTGCGGCGAAACGTACGTTGCCGAAATCGGCATGGCGCACAGAGCGGCGAAACGTACGGAAAGAGTTAATAAGTTTTGCTTATCTCCTACATCACTATCAAGTGCCAGTACATGAAGTTGCTTAAAAAACGATCACTGGAGCGTTGAAATACGAAAAATAGGTTTTCAATGTCACCTAGATCCTGTCCTGTCATACGGAAGTGAGTCATGGAAGTTTCATGAAAAAAATTATATCTTCGTTCGCGTCTAACCGTTTGTACTGCGCAATTTATTAATTTTTATTTATTTATTTATTTTTTTGGGTTGCACTTTGCGGTGTAGCCCATATGATATGAACATTAATTAACAGCTACAAATGGAACAACTTACCTGGCATATTGATTTTCCTTGACCTCATTGCAAAAAAAATGTATAAAAAAACAAATATCAGTCGTTTATAGTCTATTGTCTCTGCAATGAAATCATTTATATAGCGAGAAACATATAACGGAACGTTTACAGAAAACAGTGGGGGCATTAACGCTAAATGATATGAGAACCACTGTTTGACACCGTAGACCGTCTAACTCTGACGACTTCATTCATAAATCTGACGTCTGTTGATTTAATTTGCATATTTATTGTATCAATTGTTATCAAATTCAAACTCTTTTTTTTATTATTAAATCTGCCACAGAACTGTGTTACCTAAATGCCCTTCCATTCAAGAACGGTAAATATAGATCTTGAACTAAGCAACCGAGGTAGGGGAAGTAACCGACTTCTTAACTCTTAGTGTTTCGTTCATTCAATGCCAGGGTCTTTCGCAGTGTTGACATTTTAAAAAAATGATACTACAGACAATTAATATGCCCTCTGTTTCCATCTTCCTCATCTTCTTCCTCTTCTACCTTTCAGCTCCATGTGGAGCATAGGTCCTCAACAAACACTTTCTAAGTCGTTCTGTTTCTTGCCATTCTAAGATCATTCCATGTCTTCCCCATCATCTTCATCTCTGCTTCCATCTGTCTTCTCCAAGAATTCCTTGGTCTTCCTCTTTGTCTTTTCCCCTGGGATTCCAAAAAGGGGCTGTTGTGTAATACTTTCAGTTGGCTTCCGCAGTGTGTGTCCTATCCAGCGCCATCGTCTTCGCTGTATTTCTTTATCCACTGGTATTTGACTCGTACATTTCCATAATTCTATGTTAGTGATTTTGTCCTGTCATTTCTATCCTTTTATTCTGCGTAAGCATCCATTAATGAAAGTCTGTATCTTCATGATTGTCAATTTTGTTGTTCTCCATGTTTCACACCAATATAATAGGACTGACTTAACATTGAAGTTGAAAATTTTTATTTTTGTATTTGTTTCCATCACAAACTGAATAATTTTCTTATGGGTAAGCCCGCCATTTATTTATATTCGTTGTATTTGTTTAAACGATGCGTTAAGCCAAATCATTGGACAGCTATCACCACTATTGCCCAACAAGGAAATAAATCTAGAAGCAAAACGGGCACTCTATTATACAATGATTATCCCAACGTTGTGCTACCAATGCCAGTCCTGGACCCTAGATGCAAGAACAATAAGAAAAAATAACTTCTACTGAGATAAGATGTGTTAGAGAAAAAAATAGGAAACAGCCTGAGAGACAAGATCAGAAATAAAGAACTGAGAAAAAAATGTTAGGAATAACCCCCACGATAGAATATATAAAGAAACAACAGATAAAATGGTTTGGTCACGTGATAAAGCAGAACGATTAAAAAAAAACCAACTCAATGAGCCTTTAATAAACGTTGCGAGAACACCAGACCCAAGGGCCGACCACGAAAAGATGGATTGACGGAATATTAGAAATACTAGAAAACATAACAGCAGCAGAGGCGAAAAGAAGAGCAAAAGACTGCAGATTATATCTCCCCACGGCGCTGAGGCGCTGCAAGGCAAATGAGGAAGGAAAGAAAAAAGAGGAGGAAGAAGAAGAAGAAGAGGAGGAGGAAGAGGAGGAAGAGGAAGAAGAGGAGGTGGAGGAGGAGGAGGAAGAAGAAGGAGGAGGAGAAGAAGAAGAAAAAGCATTATTGGTCCATAGCTTGCAGCAATATGCGACTTCTGCAACTTTCGGACCAAAGAATCCGACATCAACATCTTATTGCTTGGTGTATGATTGCTTTCCTTTTCCAAGTCGATTTGTTTTCGACCTCGCTCGATTTGTTTTCTTTTTTACTAGATTTTCTTTCCGATCTGACTCGTTTGGTTTCTTATCTGACACGTTTGGTTTCTTATCTCCTCGTTTGGTTTCTTATCTCTTCGTTTGGTTTCTTTTATGACACGTTTGGTTTCTTATCTGACACGTTTGGTTTATTATCTCCTCGTTTGGTTTCTTATCTCTTCGTTTGGTTTCTTATCTGACACGTTCGGTTTCTTATCTCCTCGTTTGGTTTCTTATCTCTTCGTTTGGTTTCTTTTATGACACATTTGGTTTCTTATCTGACACGTTTGGTTTCTTATCTCCTCGTTTGGTTTCTTATCTCTTCGTTTGGTTTCTTTTATGACACGTTTGGTTTCATATCTGACTCGTTTGGTTTCTTATCTCTTCGTTTGGTTTCTTATCTCTTCGTTTGGTTTCTTATCTCTTCGTTTGGTTTCTTATCTCTTCGTTTGGTTTCTTATCTCTTCGTTTGGTGGTTTCTTATCTCTTCGTTTGGTTTCTTATCTCTTCGTTCGGTTTCTTTTATGACTCGTTTGGTTTCAAATTTTACTAGGTTGGTATCCGATCTAATTCGATTCCTCTCCGATTTATTTCGATTGTTTCTTGACCACGCTCGATCTGTTCCCTATTTTAGATCTGTTCCCTATTTTAGATCTGTTCCCTATTTTAGATCTGTTCCCTATTTTAGTTATGTTCCCTATTTTAGTTCTGTTCCCTATTTTAGATCTGTTCCCTATTTTAGTTCTGTTCCCTATTTAGTTCTGTTCCTATTTTAGTTCTGTTCGCTATTTTAGTTCTGTTCCCTATTTTAGTTCTGTTCCCTATTTTAGTTCTGTTCCTTATTTTAGTTCTGTTCCCTATTTTAGTTCTGTTCCCTATTTTAGTTCTGTTCCTTATTTTAGTTCTGTTCCCTATTTTAGTTCTGTTCCCTATTTTAGTTCTCTTCCCTATTTTAGTTCTGTTCCCTATTTTAGATCTGTTGCCTATTTTAGATCTGTTCCCTATTTTAGTTCTGTCCTTATTTTAGTTCTGTTCCCTATTTTAGTTCTGTTCCCTATTTTAGTTCTGTTCCCTATTTTAGATCTGTTCCCTATTTTAGATCTGTTCCCTATTTTAGATCTGTTCCCATTTATATTGACTATCTGGTCTTTTTGGAAGAAGTATATTTACAACACTCGGAAACCAAAAAAAAAAAAAGTCACAAATAATCACCAACAGAACAAAAAGAAACAAAGAACAATAGATGATCCGAAGCAGAATCGAACCCGTACTCCTTGACACAGCGCCTTGCCACGAGAACCAAGCGCTAGAGCACACGGCCAACTCAGCTACCTAAAAAAGATATATATCATTGGCGATATCTTTCATACACGTATCTGCTATTCTGCTTTCCAAAAAATGAGGAAGATACTATGCAATCCATTTTTGACAATAGAAACAAAAAAAAGAGTTCTTAAATGTTATGTAGAGCCAGTCTTAACATATGGATGTGAATCATGGACAATAGGACAACAGACAAGAAAATCACTGGAGTCTGTAGAAATGTGGTTTTACAGAAGAATGTTGAGAATACCAAGAACAGCTAAGAAGAGTAATGAAAACGTTCTGAAAGAGGCCGAAGCAAAAAGAGAGCTAATTTCCATATTAGGAAGAAACAATCATCATGTTTTTGGCCATGTAATGAGAAGAGAACAGCTGGAATATATTGTAACAACTGGGAAAATTTGAGGGACGAAGAAACAAAGGGAAGCAAAGAGAAAAGATACCAGACAGCTTAAGAGAATGGCTTGGCAGAAGGTCAAAAACAGAAATGATAAATAACTGTCGAGATCGAAAGTTGTAGAGAGACATGATCACCTACGCCAGCAGGCTTGGTACTTGATGATGATGATGCATAGTGTAATGGGATAGTGTAATGTAATAGTGTAATGGGACAGTGTAATGTAATGGTGTAATGGGATAATGGGATAATGTAATTTTATAGTGTAATGGGACAGTGTAATGTAATATTGTAATAGGATAGTTTAATGCAATAGTGTAATGGGACAGTGTAATGTAATATTGTAATAGGATAGTGTAATGCAATAGTGTAATGGGACAGTGTAATGTAATATTGTAATAGGATAGTGTAATGCAATAGTGTAATGGGACAGTGTAATGTAATATTGTAATGTAATAGTGTAATTGGGCAGTGTAATGTAATAGTGCAATGGGATAGTGTAATGGGATAGTGTAATGTATTAGTGTACTGGATATTGTAATATAATAGTGTAATGGGACAGTGTAATGTAATAGTGTAATTGGACATTGTAATGTAATAGTGTAATGGGATAGTGTAATGTAATAGTGTAATTGGACAATGTAATGTTATAGTGTACATGGGACAGTGTAATGTAATAGTGCAATGGGATAGAGTAATGGGATAGTGTAATGTAATAGTGTAATTCGACTGTGTAATATGATTTGAGATAATTTTAGTGTGTTTAGGGAGAGGAAGACTCACGAGACAGTGTACGACATCAGGGTCTCGCATGAAGGTTTGAACGAGTTGAGTTGGGGAGAGCAGTCAAGCGTGATGGGAGAGCAAAGGGAGTTAACAGCACCGTTTAAGTGTGGGGTGCGTGACAGGTGAGTAGAGTTAGGATAAGAAGTAGGAAAGAGGACATCTCGTGAATATTATGGAATGTCTAGAAACATGTAGTGTGATCCAAATTATGGGAGTGAAGATGAGAATTTACGTGGCGAGATCCCATTGGTTGAGATATGAAGTATTTAAGGGTGTGTACAAGTAGAAAAGTCAGGAAGTCATATGTAGGCTAAGTGAGGTAGAGAGACTCGTCCGCGCCAGTAGGGTGTGGATCTTTTGATTATATAAATAGAAGTGTGTAGCAAGGCATATGTAGATAAGTCATTAGAGAAGTGGATTCTTTAGTTAGGAACAGCGTGGAATGCTCATATTAGTAGAAGTGGGTAGGAACAACCAGACTGTGGATAAATCAATATAAGAAGTCACACCCTTTAGTTAGTAACGGAGCGAACGCTCTTATTAGTAGAAGTTAGTTCTTTAATCATACTGTAGAGTGACAGTGAACAGACTAGTGAGTAAGTGCCTGTAATGATATGTTCCATAATAGAAGTTTGTGACGTGGACATTACGATGGTTTCTAAGTTCTGTTACGACATGTATCAGAGAATGAGAACAGAGGTAATTGATCTCATCTGTGATGAGATAGTCATGAGATTAGTTACAAATAATTAGGAGGAAATCAGAACCTGGAATTGGAAGGACAAAATCATTATCAAAGAATTATGGAAATGTACCAGTCAAATACAAATGGATAAAGAGCTACAGCAAAGACGATGGCGCTGGATAGGGCACACACTGCGGAAGCCAACTGAGAGTATTACACAACAGGACCTTTTTTTGAATCCCCAGGGGAAAAGACAAAGAGGAAGACCAAAGAATTATGGAAATGTACCAGTCAAATACAAATGGATAAAGAGATACAGCAAAGATGATGGCGATGGATAGGGCACACACTGCGGAAGCCAACTGAGAGTATTACACAACAGGACCTTTTTTTGAATCCCCAGGGGAAAAGACAAAGAGGAAGACCAAAGAATTATGGAAATGTACCAGTCTAATACAAATGGATAAAGAGCTACAGCAAAGATGATGGCGCTGGATAGGGCACACACTGCGGAAGCCAACTGAGAGTATTACACAACAGGACCTTTTTTTGAATCCCCAGGGGAAAAGACAAAGAGGAAGACCAAAGAATTATTGGAGAAGACGGATAGAAGAAAGATAAAGATGATGGGAAAGACATAGACTGATCTTAAAAGAATGGCAAGAAACAGAACGACTTGGAAAGTGTTTGTTGAAGACCTATGCTCCACAGGGAGCTGAAAAGTAGAAGAAGAGGAATCAGAACCTGCTTAGCACTACTTTAACAACTGTAGCGGTCACCCACGCCTCCCAGACGCGTGTACTGAGATCTTATATTAGTGGATTTGTGTAAATAAACGTATTCGAAGTCATTGTTTACCAGGGTACTTGTGTACTAACTGAGTTGGCTGTAGATATAATTATTAGCTGTATCCAGTAGGCTGGTCTGACCCAAACACCATCTCGAAGTTGACTGTAGATGTCATTATTAGCTGTATCCAGTGGGCTTGTCTGACCCACCAAACACTATCACAAAGTTGACTGTAGATGTCATTATTAGCTGTATCCAGTGGGCTCCTCTGGCCCACCAAACACTATCACGAAGTTGACTGTAGATGTCATTATTAGCTGTATCCAGTGGGCTTGTCTGACCCAAACATCATCACGAAGTGGACTGTAGATGTCATTATTAGCTGTATCCAGTGGGCTTGTCTGACCCAAACATCATCACGAAGTTGACTGTAGATGTCATTATTAGCTGTATCCAGTGGGTTTGTCTGACCCAAACACCATCACGAAGTTGACTGTAGATGTCATTATTAGCTGTGTCCAGTGGGCTTGTCTGACCCAAACACCATCACGAAGTTGACTGTAGATGTCATTATAAGCTGTATCCAGTGGGCTTGTCTGAGCCAAACACCATCACGAAACAGAACACAACGTGAAGTACCCATGAGTTGCTATGGTAACGGAAGCGAGGCTTCCACATCATTAGAACATATTAGAGTTATCGTTCTTAAGTAGCTCATAGATAGTTGACCGTTGACGGAAGTCAAGTCAAGGCAGAACGACATTGCAATCAGTTTATCAAGGAAATCATGATCATATAATAACCATGCTGAAGCAGTGATCAGTCCAGTTCATAATTAGTTCACAAACAGTCGGGTGCCAGTTCAAGTTGAGCCATCGAGATCATCTTCAAACTTATCAGCAAATTATCAATTGTCCTTACAATCAAATGTCCTTACAATCAGTTGTTCTTACAATCAGATGTCCTTACAATCAAATGTCCTTACAATCAAATGTTCTTACAATCAATTGTTCTTACAATCAAATGTCCTTACAATCAATTGTTCTTACAATCAACTGTCCTTACAATCAAATGTCCTTCAATCAATTGTTCTTACAATCAACTGTCCTTACAATCAAATGTCCTTCAATCAATTGTTCTTACAATCAACTGTCCTTACATTCAATTGTTCTTACAACCAACTGTCCTTACAATCAATTGTTCTTACAATCAACTGTCCTTACAATCAATTGTTCTTACAATCAACTGTCCTTACAATCAATTGTTCTTACAATCAACTGTCCTTACAATCAACTGTCCTTACAATCAACTGTCCTTACAATCAAATGTCCTTACAACCAATTGTCCTTACAATCAATTCTCTTTACAATCAGGTGTTCTTACAATCAATTGTCTTTACAATCAGGTGTTCTTACAATCAATTGTCTTTACAATCAGGTGTTCTTACAATCAATTGTCCTTACAATCAATTATCCTTACAATCAAATGACAACACATCAGCTCTAACGAGTGGAAGGATGCCAACGTGATAATCACCTAACGCGTTACATGATCACATACACCAGCAGGCATGGCACTTGATGATAATGGTATTATGCATATATATATTTGTGTATATATATATTTGTAAGTTGTGGAAATCAAAACTCATTAGCACAAACACAAAACTTAGGCTATTCAAATCAAATGTACTATCAACCCTTACGTATGCGTGTGAAAGCTGGAAAACAACAAGAGATATAGAAACAAAGTTGAACGCATTCGAAAATAAATGTCTAAGGAAAATACTTGGTATAGAATGGAACGAATTCAAAACAAACGAGGAAATTAGAGAAATCGCCAATTAACCACTAATATCTTCAGTAATAAAGAAAAGACGATGGTCATACGTTGGACATGTGATGAGAAGAGATAATAATCGAATAGCAAAGCAAGCCCTCATATGGGAAACAACAGGTAAAAGAAAAAGAGGAAGACCCAGGGAGACACTGAGAAGAACATTGATGAGAGAGGCAAGAGCAGCAGGAATCGGCTCCCTCAATGAGATAGAACTGCTTGCACAGAACAGAGACAGATGGCGAGATTTAATAAAATATCTTTAAAAGAAAACTGCTAGAACAAAAATTCATATAGGAGAAGGTGTATCTTGGTCTACGCCCTATGGGCCGGTTACGGCTCGAAAGGTCAATAGATAGATAGATAGATATTTGTGTATATATGACTCATTTCGTCCTGTCAGACGGTTTAGTAGAGGCTATTGTGTATTTTTCTTATTATTTTGTAGTTTAGTTAATGTCGAACAGCTTCTCTCATGACTGATTCTACCAAAGTTTGACAAACACAACTAGCTACAGAATGAACAAATCAGACCAATTGATTTACGGTGTTTACCATTCTTTTTGATGAGTCTTTTCTGTTTAAAGTTTTCCCATATTACAGCCTCAAATGACGTTATGCCAATATTTATGCAGGCTCTTACCAGATGTTCCCAGTCATTTTCACAGATGGAGAAGTCATTCAGAGATGATTTACAAATATCCCTATCTTATAGTTAGGTCAAAGACGATGGTCATATGTTGGACATGTGATGAGAAGAGATAATAACCGAATAGCAAAGCAAGCCCTCATATGGGAAACAACAGGTAAGAGAAAAAGAGGAAGGCCCAGAGAGACACTGAGAAGAACATTGATGAGAGAGACAAGAGCAGCATGATTCGGCTCCCTCAATGAGATAGAGCTGCTTGCACAGAACAGAGACAAATGGCGAGATTTGATAAAATATCTTTAAAAGAATTGAAAACTGCTAGAACAAAATTCAGATATGAGAAGGAGTATCTTGGTCTACGCCCTATGGGCCGGCTACGGCCCGAAAGGTCAATAGATAGATAGATAGTTAGGTCTACCGATTTGTACTTTTCCACTTCTGTGATACCAGCCAAAAAAAAAAATTCGCAACGTTAAAGGACTTTGTACAGCTACTTTAATAACAGTCACAAGCCAGACAGCAAACACGACAAATACCAGTTTTACCATCTTCTTAATAAAATTATACATGGCCCGTGGCTGTACTTGACATTTCGTTAATCCCTGGAATCTTGTTATGAACCTGTCCTGTTTCGGAGAATTTCTTCGCCTCTTTTATCTTTTCTCCTTTACAGGGACTCTTCGCTCTCTTATGGGCTTTCAGCGTTATCTTTTCATCTGACGTTTCTAATCAATCTCTGAGTGCTTAACAAGCACGGTACAGTATATTAGCCAGGAATGTAGGTTTGGTGGATTTATTTGACTTACTTGTTCTAGATTTAGAATCATTCTTCATTTGAGGAATTTTAGTTTCTTAACTTGTACGTGGTTTTTATTTTTTTATTTTTTGTCTTTGTTGGTTCGTTTTGTTTTTACATTCTTGTTAGAATAAAGTGTTTTAGCGAAATGTATTCATCATCAATGATCGTTATATTGGTTGTATTCACTTTCATTATCCTTTTTATCGACATCATCATCTTCTTCAACTTCATTATTATTATTTTTTATCAATAAATTCTTCTTGATCTTCAACTTAATCACAATTTTCTTGATTTTCAACATAATCAACATCATCTTATCGATCTTCAACTTAATCAACATCTTATTGATCTTCAACTTAATCAACATCTTCTTATTGATCTTCAACTTAATCAACATCTTCTTATTGATCTTCAACTTAATCAACATCTTCTTATTGATCTTCAACTTAATCAACATCTTCTTATTGATCTTCAACTTAATCAACATCATCTTATCGATCTTCAACTTAATCAACATCTTCTTATTGATCTTCAACTTAATCAACATCTTCTTATTGATCTTCAACTTAATCAACATCCTCTTATTGATCTTCAACTTAATCAACATCATCTTATCGATCTTCAACTTAATCAACATCTTCTTATCGATCTTCAACTTAATCAACATCTTCTTATCGATCTTCAACTTAATCAACATCATCTTCTTGATCTTCAACTTAATCAACTTCTTCTTCTTGATCTTCACCTTAATCAACATCATCTTATTGATCTTCAACTTAATCAACATCATCTTATCGATCTTCAACTTAATCAACATCATCTTATTTATCTTCAACTTAATCAACATCTTCTTATTGATCTTCAACTTAATCAACATCATCTTCTTGATCTTCAACTTAATCAACATCATCTTATCGATCCTCAACTTAATCAACTTCTTCTTCTTGATCTTCAACTTAATCAACATCTTCTTCTTGATCTTCAACTTAATCAACTTCTTCTTCTTGATCTTCAACTTAATCAACATCATCTTATTGATCTTCAACTTAATCAACATCATCTTATCGATCTTCAACTTAATCAACATCATCTTATTTATCTTCAACTTAATCAACATCTTCTTATTGATCTTCAACTTAATCAACATCATCTTCTTGATCTTCAACTTAATCAACATCTTCTTATTGATCTTCAACTTAATCAACTTCTTCTTCTTGATCTTCAACTTAATCAACATCATCTTATTGATCTTCAACTTAATCAACATCAACTTCTGTACTACATTAATCCAATGGGAACATGGGGAGCGTTCACCCTCCAGGTTATTACCATTTTACAACTGAGCGACGCAGGAATCAATTCCCTTTTTAGCTGGGTGGACGGAGGAGCGCCAAGCTGCGTTCGAAGTCAAGGTCACCATCCCTACAGTTGTTTGTCACTGATATTTTAGTTGTTTTCCTCATTATGTAATTACAGAAATATATAAAATACACATCATCATCATCAACAAGTACCGGGCCTGCTGGCGTAGGTGATCATGTCTTTCAACAACTTTCGATCTCGACAGCTATTTATCATTTCTGATGTTGACCTTCTGCCAAGCCATTCTCTTAAGCTGCCTGGTATTTTTTCTCTTTGCTTCCCTCTCTCTCTTCGTCCCTCAATTTTCCCAGTTGTTACATTATATTCCAGGTGTTCTCTTCTCATTACATGTCCCAAAAATGATGATTGTTTCTTCCTAATATTGGAAATTAGCTCTCTTTTTGCTTTGACCTCTATCAGAACGTTTTCATTACTCTTCATAGCTGTTCATGGTATTCTGAACATTCTTCTGTAAAACCACATTTTTACAGACTCCAGTGATTTTCTTGTCCGTTGTCCTATTGTCCATGATTCACATCCATATGTTAAGACTGGCTCTACATACCATTTAAGAACTCTTTTTCTTGTTTCTATTGTCAAAAATGGATTGCATAGTATCTTTAAAATACACATACATCTTCTTTTATACATTTAAGTTGATTAGGAAGCAGACTGGTGGTAAAACGTCAACCTCTGGACAGAAGGGTTTTGGGTTCAATTCCCACCATAGTTAAAAAAAAAGTAAAGTATCCCCGTCACGCCAAGTGGCGTATAGGTAATATGGTATTAGTGACCCTATATTTTACAGACCTTCAGCACATGATTTTTGGGGTAATGTGGTCGGTATTACGCCCGTGCTGCTTTACTTTCCCAGAAAAATATCCGGTACTCATTAGAGGCTGGGTGAACCCGGAAGCCGTCGGTTGGGATCGAACCCTACCCCTTGTCCTTTGTAGTCCAGTTCACTAACCACTGAGCTATCGCGGCTCCCAATTCCCACTATATATTTGTGGACATTTGTCAAAAATCGCATTCTGGTTTCTTCCTGTCTTTACTCTCCCTGGTCTCTGGTAAGTGAGACTTTTTTGCGTTTGCCAGCTTTTACCTCTGACGAATTCCCTAGAGACTAGGAACTGAATTTTGCGTGTTGATCCGTATTTCCCTGGCAGCCGTGTGCACAGGGGTCCCTCGCCGCACAGGCAGATAACTCCTTCTTCGGAGATACTCATACTTTTTTTTCCGTCGATGAGTTATTGACGTTTCCAACCTGGCCTCGCTGCTGAGACCAGGGGTGGTTACCGCAGAGAGAAATCATAAATAAAAATCCCGACTGGTGCAGCCGGGATTTGAACCCACAACCTTTCTGTCTTGAGGCCGGCGTCTTGCCTCGACATCAACCAGTCCTCTAAGGAAGGAAATGAGAGCTAATGTCTAACCTTCTCGGAAACAAAACGAAAAACAGGAGATCCCGTGTTCACTCGCTCACGTTTAAGAACCCGCGGCAGCTAAAGCCGAAAAGAATGCGCCAAAAAAATGGCCGCTGTTTGGGCAAAAATTGTAAAGCAAATGTACCCATCCATGCTTAAAACGGATGTGTCGGGCCGAAAGGCACAGATATCGCGGCTATGCTATATACTAGCGACATGGCGCAGCCACGCCTATTTAACGGGAGGTTGCTCAGAAGAAGAGTTTATGAGAAGCTGTATAGTAAAATGAAAATAAACAATAAACTGACAGAACTAACAATTTAGTAATCAACAGAAGAATGTTTGTTCTTTTGAATATTTGTAAGTTTTTAGTACATTTATTGATAATGAACTTTATTCTACGAAAATGTGAATAATGCAAAAAGTATAATTAATTAAAAAATATAATTAATAGATAACAATATATAATACAAAAATATATAATATACATTATATATATATATATATACATAAAATTTAATATATAATTAATATATAAAATTATATAATACATATACCTACACACATATACATATATATATATATATATATATATATATATCATCATTGTCATCATCATTGCGTGCCTTCTCCGCAACGAATGTTGGCTACCATGGATCGCCATTCTACTCTGTTTCTTGCTTTGATGGTGCAGGCTGACATAGATTGACTTGTCCATCTTTTGATGTTACTCGTCCATATTAGTCTTGGTCTGCCTCTGTCTCTTTTACCTTCCATTTTCCCTTTCAATATTACTTTTATTAGGCTGTTGTGTCTTTTAACATTACCCAAAATTGTCATTTGTCTTGTTCTAATTGTATTTAGTAGTTCTCTTTTCATTTTTAGTTGTTTTAAAACTTCCTCGTTTGTTTTCTTTTCTTTCCATCCAATTCTACCTATTCTTCTATAAATCCACATTTCAAAGGCTTCAATTTTCTGTTCTGTTTTCTGGTGTAATGTCCATGTTTCTGAACCATACAGGAATATTGAGAAGATGTAACATTTTGCTATTCTTAGTTTTAGCTCTGGTGTTATTTGTTTTGATGTTAGTATATTTTTCATGGCATTAAAATTACTTTTTGTCATACCTATTCTTTGATTTATTTCAGCTATACATTTTCCATCACTGGTTATGTATGTCCCAGGTAGTTGTAGTTCTGAACTGTCTCCAGGTGTATTCCTTCTACTTTGATATTTAACTGTAGGTCTTGAGAATTTTCTTTGTTTATGATCATAGTTTTAGTCTTTTTGATATTCATATCTAGTCCATATTTGTTGCTTGTCATGTTTATTTCATTAAGTAATTGTTGTCGATCTTTAGGATTTTCTGCTAGTAGAACAGTATCATCAGCATATCTAAGGTTATTAATTATCTTCCCATTAATGTTTAGGCCTGGTATCTCTGAGATGTTTTTAAAGATTTGCTCAGTGTATAGATTGAACAAGCTTGGTGATAGGATGCATCCTTGTCTTACTCCTCCTTTTATATCAATGGGTGTGGAGTTCTCCTTGTTATATTTTATTATTGCTGTTTGCTCCCAGTACAAATTACATATCAGTCGTAGGTCTGTGTCACCCAGATTTATATCTTTTCATCATCATTGAGTGCCGTCTCCGCAACGAAGGTTGGCTACCATGGAGCGCCATTCTGCTCTATCTCTTGCTTTGATGGTGCAGGTTGTCATCGGTTGATTTGTCCATCTTTTGATGTTACTCGTCCATGTTAATCTTGGTCTGCCTCTGCCTCTTTTACCTTGTATTTTCCCCTCCAGGATTACTTTCAGTAGGCTGTCGTGTCTTTTAACATGGCCCAAGAATTGCAATTGTCTTGTTCTAATTGTGTTCAGAAGTTCTCTTTTCATTTTTAGTTGTTTTAAGACTTCATCGTTTGTTTTCTTTTCCTTCCATCCAATTCTACCTATTCTTCTATATATCCACATTTCAAAGACTTCAATTCTCTGTTCTGTTTTCTTGTATATCTTTTAGGCAGTCCATAAGTTGACTTAATACCGACTACATCACCCCAAAAATCATGTGCCGAAGGTCTGTAAAATGTATGGTCACTAACACCATATTCCCTATAAGCCACTTGGCGTGGCGGGGATACTTCACCTTTTTTTACTAAAAAAAAATATATATATATATATATGACCCTTTTCGCCTTGTCAGACGGTCTAGTGGAGGTTATTGTGTAGTTTATTGAGGTTTTGTTTTTGTCGAACAGCTTCTCTCGTGGCTAATTCTTCTACCAATGTTTGACAAACACACACGGCCACAGAATGAATAAGTCAGGCCCACTGGTCCACAGGGTTTTCCATCCTTTTTCATGAGTCTTTTCTTTTCTAAGTTTTGCCATTGCGCAGTCTCAATGATGTTATACCGTTCTTTATACATGTTCTCCATGATGATCACTTACCAGATGTTCCCAGTCATATTCACATATGGAGAAGTCATTCAGAGATGATTTACAGATATCTCTATATCGTAGTTTAGGTCTGCCGATTTGTCTTTTTCCGTGTATTAGTTCACCATATAGCATTTGCATGGGGATGGATTTTTCTTCCATTCGCTGGACTTGTCCCCGCCATCTTAGTCTTCGACATCTGAGCATCGACATGATTATTGGGGTCTTAGTACGTTGCAGGACAGTTAAGTAGGCTATACAAACAAATATACAAAACAAAAATATATAGTACATGCAAATATTTAATACGTCTTCGTTTTGTACATTTCAGCTCCCTGTGGAGCATAGGTCTTCAACACTTTCCAAGCTGTTCTGTTTCTTACCATTCTTTTAAGATCATTCCACGTCTTCCCCATAATCTTCATCTCTGCTTCTGTCTGTCTTCTCCAAGAATTCTTTGCATTTCCTCTTGTCTTTTTCTTTGGGGATTCCAAAAAGTGCCTGTTGTGTAATACTCTCAGTTGGCTTCCACAGCGTGTACCCTATCCTCATCTTCGCTGTATCTCTTTATCCACTGGTATTTGACTGATACATTTCCATAATTCTATGTTAGTGATTTTGTCCTGCCATTTCCATCCTTTTTTTCTGCGTAAGCATCCATTAATGAAAGTCTGCATCTTTATGATTGTCATTTTTGTTCTCCATGTTTCACTGCCATATAATAAAACTAACTTAAAATTATAGTTGATATTTTTCCTTTTTGTATTTAAACTAATTTCTTTGGACTTCTATATGTTTCCCAGTGCAACAAATGCTCTTCTTACTTTTGATGTCCTTATTTTGGTATCATTCTCTGTTTCTCCTTCTTTGTCTATATTACTGCCAAGATACATGTCAGTTTGATATAATACGTAAAAATATATAACACATAAAAATATATAATATATAAAATGATTTAAACTTTAAAAAATATTTATGCTTTGTGTCTGGTGTCACAAATTTGAACCACTTCCATAAAATATAAATTTGAAGAATAAGGGGAATGTACCACGCCCTTGTTCATCTACATATAAAATTGCTTCAACATTTCCAAAGGTAGAACTAAAACTCCACTTTTAGCTTTAAGCAATAAGCCGTGTGTATCACAAAGTCAGGTCGCGACCACAATGCTACAAAAGACGCATGCTACTGCTTGATTCAAGAAAAAATAAAGAAATTATCTTTCATTTTTTATTAAAAAATCCCCCATGATTAAAGCGCATAATATCATTAATATTTCAACCATAATTAAGCTTTAAACTCCACGCAAAGCTGCGTCATCCAAATGCATGTCCAATCTTTCATCTTCTCTGTGGGGATCCCTTATCAACAAAAATCAGAAAACCATCAAAAACTCTGAGCTCGCCAAATTAAAACAAGGATGTGCCAGTTCGACTAGACAATTGGATGGCTTCCCTAAGGGGATACTTTGTTTAAAACGCAATTTTCTGAACCATCTGTCTCGAGTTCATCACAGGAGACGTCTTGGTTCCTTTCAGCCACAATTGAATAAATAGTGCAGTCATTTCGAGATTTTCTTTTCTTCTCTCCCTTGAGTTGGAAGACCGACAACTCTACAATGATCCTCCGGCGACAGCCTTGAAATTAATGAGTACTTTGCTGGGAGGGTCAGGGTGTTTTAACGAGAGAGTAAGACAGAGAGAAAGAGTGGATGCGAGAGATAGTGAGAAGAAAAGAAAGAAAGAACGAAAGAAAGATGGGGAAAGGGATAAAAATCGATACAAATAGATAAAAGAAAGTTAGAGAAAGAGAAATTAAAAGAGGGAGAGAAAAAGAAAAAAAGAGATATATAAAAAATGAGCGAGAGAAACAGTGAAGAAAAAATTCAATTATTGGCAAATCTGGGATATTTAGGGCACGTACAATGTAATCTTTAACCAAACAATTTTAAGAAAATGCTCCTTCTAATCCATTGTAATATCATCATCATCAAGTACCGAGCCTGCTGGCGTAGGTGATCATGTCTCTCAACAACTTTCGATCTCGACAGTTATTTTTCATTTCTGTTGTTGACTTTATGCCAAGCCATTCTCTTAAGCTGTCTGGTATCTTTTCTCTCTGCTTCCCTCTATCTCTTCGCCCATCAATTTTCCCAATTGTTACAATATATTCCAGTTGTTCTCTTCTCATTACATGGCCAAAAAATAATGAATGTTTCTTCCTAATATTAGAAATTAGCTCTCTTTTTGCTTTGTCCTCTTTCAGAACGTTTTCATTACTCTTTTTAGCTGTCCATGGTATCCTCAACATTCTTCTGTAAAACCACATTTCTACAAACTCCAGTGATTTTCTTGTCTGTTGTCCTGTTGTCCATGATTAACATCCATGTGTTAAGACTAGCTCTACATAACATTTAAGAACTCATTTTCTTGTTTCTATTGTCAAAAATGGGTTGTACAATATCTTCCTCATTTTTTGGAAAGCTGCTTTTGCCTTAGCCATTCTACATCTCACCTCTGTTGTACATCTTCCGTCTGAGGTTAACAAAGTTCCCAAATATTTAAATTCATTTCCCTGTTTTAATATTGTTCCACTTGTCTTTATTTTTCACAGAGGTGATGTCTTTTTCTTTGTTGTTACCATTACATCTGTCTTTCTGTTGTTAAGGCTGAGTCCTTTATTTTTGCCATTGTAATGTATAATAGAAATATGTGTGTTTTTATTTTCATTGAAAGACACAGGTTATTAAATCAACCAAAGTATCAGTGATAAAGAACTGTGACGATGTCATTGCCAAAAAATGCAAGTGAACGTCTGAAAGTCTTGCATTTTAAATATGTTGCCAGATGTGATAATTTTCCTCAACCTTTTGAGGCCAAATGTTTTTGAATCTAGCAATTGCCAAAAAAAAAATTGGTTTCAAATACTCAAGTCATGCGTCTTGTCTGTAAAATCTGGCAGCAAAGTGTAACTACCATCAGGCACTCTGGGGAACGATCATGTGGTGTTAAAGTTTGAGAATAATTTGCTTGCTTGTTTGCTTACGTTCGCCCGATGACTAAAGTATTCTAGAGTATTCGTAGACTGTAGAATTCCTCTTCGTCATCCGCCCTTAAAAGGACGTTAAGTGGACGTGTCTGCGTTGTGTTGTGGTTTGCAGTATAACTGTTATATTTGCGCCTTTCGGCCCAACACATCCGACTTCAGCATGACATTTTTGAGTACCGGGTTGTCTTCCCTCTTTGATCCATGCTCGCTTGGCCAGACTAGACAGGTTAGTCTGTTACTAGAGGCAACGTAACAATTTTAATAATTTGAGAAATATCGTTCCACCTATCTTTACAGCAGCCTAATAAAAGTAATATTGGAAGGGAAAATACAAGGTAAAAGAGGCAGAGGCTGACCAAGACTAACATGGACGAGTAACATCAAAAGATGTACAAGCCAACCTATGACAATCTACACCATCAAAGCAAGAGTGGAATGGCGCTCCATGAAAGTCAACCTTCGATGCGGAGACGGCACTCAATGATGATGATCGTTTCACCAGGAAAGATTTTGAGAATTGTTCGGAAGTGACGTCAACACAGATTTACAAATACATTCGGGTGGAGTTATCATCCATGCAGACAATAAAGCCGGACTTGAAATATGAAGTTTTTGAAAGTCTTTGAAATGTGGAATTATAGAAGAATAGGTAGAATTGGATGGAAAGAAAAGAAAACAAACGATGAAATTTTAAAGCAACTAAAAATGAAAAGAGAACTACTAAACACAATTCAAACAAGACAAATGACATTTTTGGGACATGTTAAACGACACAACAGCCTAATAAAAGTAATATTGGAAGGGAAAATACAAGGTAAAAGAGGTAGAGGTTGACCAAGACTAACAAGGACGAATAACTTCAAAAGATGGACAAGTCATCCTATGACAACCTGCACCATCAAAGCAAGAGACAGAGTGGAATAGTGCTCCATGGTAGCCAAACTTCGATGCGGGGACGGCACTCGATGATGATGATGATGCAACAATGAACACTTTCTGACACAGCCTTTAACGATTCCTGTTTCTTATCTTGACCAAAGTATCTCACTCATCATAAGTTCAACTTTTTTTTTGTCTGAGATAGTTTGCCCCGATCTTTTGTCAAATAATTTTTAAGTGGCCCTTTTCTTCTTAAGGACAGTTTTTTTTCATTAAAAAATGAGTATTTTCTTAAAAATTTGACATTTTAATTTTTTTTTACACCAAATGAAAGTAGAATCAATTTAGCTTAGAATAAATCATTTCTTGTTGCAAAAACAGTTTGAAAGTATTTTAAAATACTATTTTAAATTGGCATGGTAACCCCATTTTTTTAACCTCATTAAATATACACAATTTTCAAATTGTCATAACATCTTTATTTATCAACGTATTTGAATTATTGTTTCACTAAATCTCTTATAATCCCATAAACAATAACGCATACACACCATGTTAACAAAAACATGTAAACTATAGTTTCATTGGCTAAAAACGTGAAGTCTTGTGGCGATGCTATACATTTTCTATCTATCTATTGACCTTTCGAGCCGTAACCGGCCCATAGGGCGTAGACCAAGATACACCTTCTCCTATATGAATTTTTGTTCTAGCAGTTTTCTTTTAAAGATATTTTATCAAATCTCGCCATCTGTCTCTGTTCTGTGCAAGCAGTTCTATCTCATTGAGGGAGCCGATTCCTGCTGCTCTTGCCTCTCTCATCAATGTTCTTCTCAGTGTCTCCCTGGGTCTTCCTCTTTTTCTTTTACCTGTTGTTTCCCATATGAGGGCTTGCTTTGCTATTCGATTAATGCCTACTCCTTCACGGTGTTTTCCATCTTCCCTTCCAGAAAAAACTACTATTTTATTATCAATAGATCTCCTACCTGTTCCAGGCCAGCGCATTTCGCTTAATCCTAAAATATCTAGATCGTATCTGTCCATCTCGCTCGCGACCTGTGCATGTTTCGTCGGAGCGGCCATTGTTCGCACATTCCAGAATCCTATTTTTGTTGTTGTTTTAGGGCCGAAAAAACTATCACTACTATCTACTGCTAATTTACACATTCTGTATCAGGTCTACGTTTCATTAACAACATCGTTTTTACGATAGCGGCTTGTTAAACCTCTGATCAACGGTTCTATACCAAGCCGGAGAAAATAATTCCTCCATGTTGGAAACAACCGGAAACGGTATGTATACATTTTAGCCAATCAGAAATCGTCTTGCATCCAGTTGAAAAATACATTTGTAAACAAACCAAATCCTCCCTCAATGAGATAGAACTGCTTGCACAGAACAGAGACAGATGGCGAGATTTGATAAAATATCTTTAAAAGAAAACTGCTAGAACAAAAATTCATATAGGAGAAGGTGTATCTTGGTCTACGCCCTATGGGCCGGTTACGGCTCGAAAGGCCATAGATTAGAGAAACAAACCAAATCTTCCGGTAATCAAAATTAACAGAAAATTAGCAACTAATGACATTTACAACACCTTAAGAAAAAAGTAACCCGAAACATTTTTCATTATTTGCGTTATCCCAGTCCTTTCACTTGGAAATTTTGCTCCCTGGCTATTAGATACACCTTTTGGGCCAACGGGTTCAACAATAATGCCAAATTTGCCATTTTAATTAACATCTTTCTTTCATGTTTGACATAACAGTCTCAGACATTTAATTGCTTCTGAGTGTCTGTAATTACAATTTCAGCATTTTTGTAAAAACTCGTAAAACTCAATTTATCGTTCTATCCTCGTTCTTCTTCTTCCTCTTTCCTTCCTCATTTGTCTTTCGAGGGGAGATATAATTTCAAGTCTTTTGCTCTTCTGCTGTTGTTATTTCGTAGTGCTTCTAATTTTCCATCGATCCATTTTTTCGTGGTCGACCCCTGGGTCTGGTGTTCTCAAAACGCTTATTGAAGGCTCGTTGTGCTGTGTTTTCATCACTCTGCCTTGTCACGTGGCCAATTCATTTTATCTGTTATTTCTTTATATATTCTATTGCGGGGGCTATTCCTAGCTTTCTTCTCAGTTCTTCATTTCTGATATTATCTCTCAGACTGTTTCCTGTCATTCGACTAACACATTTCATCTCATTATAGGTTATTGTTTTTTAATTGTTTCTGCATCTAGGGTGCATGACAGGACTGGCATTGGTAGCACAATGTTGGGATGAAGATTGTATTATACAGTGCCCGTTTTGCCTCTAGAGTTATTTCCTTGTTGGACAATAGTTGTGATAGCTTTCAAATAATTTGACAAGCTTTCTTACATGTTGAGTCTATCTCTGCTGTTTGAGAATTGTCGTTTGTCACTAAACTTCCTAGTTATTTGAATTCCTCTACTTGTTTTAGTTGCTATTCTCGTTATTTGCCTAGATCACTTCTTCATCATGAAGTACCGAGCCTGCTGGCGTAGGTGATCATGTCTCTCCACAACTTTCGATCTCGACAGTTATTTATCAATTCTGTTGTTGACCTTCTGCCAAGCCATTCTCTTAAGCTGTCTGGTATTTTTTTCTCTTTGCTTCTCTCTATCTCTTCGTCCCTCAATTTTCCAATGTTTTGTTACAATCTGTTCCAGTTGTTCTCTTCTCATTACATGACCAAAAAGTGATGATTGTTTCTTCCTAATATTGGAAATTAGCTCTATTTTTTGCTTTGACCTCTTTCAGAACATTTTCATTACTCTTCTTTGCTGTCCATGATATTCTCAACATTCTTCTATAAAACCATATTTCCACAGACTCCAGTGATTTTCTTGTCTGTTGTCCTATTGTCCATGTTTGACATCCATATGTTAAGACTGACTCTACATAACGTTTAAGAACTCTTAGATCACTTCTTACTAGTTTTTTTTAAAAAAAAACCATTCGAATTGTTTCGCTAATTTTTTTTTATTTTATAAATTATTGTTACTATTTCTTCTTATTTCGTCTTTCTTATTTATTACTTTTAGCTTTTAACTTCTCTCTTTAACTTTCTCATTATCCTATACAGTAGTCTGGCCTGGCTAATTTTACGGAAAGTGATTTTTTTAAAATTTCTTCCACATCATCATTATGTGCCATATCAGCTAGCGTAGACGACTTTATCCTTCCACGATTCTCCGTTCACAGTGAATCGTATCACTTCTGTTGATGACAGTTTACCGTGCCTCCAGTAAGCGATCCAGTATCTTCTCTCTTTGTCATCCGCAATATCTCTTTCCCTGTATTTTACCAGTTGTAACTAAGTGTTCCAACTTTCCTATTCTCATGATGTGCCCGAAAAATGTCGATTGATTCTTTATGGTTTTTCTTAGGAGCTCCCTTTTTGTGTTGGCCTCTTTGAGAATTTCCTCATTGGTCTTTTTAGCTGTTCAGGGGACTTTCAACATTCTTCTGAGAAATCCCATCTCTGTTGCATCTAATCGTCTTTTTGTTTGTCTGTCTACTGTCCATGATTCGCTACCATAGGTCAGAAATGGTTCTATACAGCACCGATGAACTCTCTTTCTCACTTTATTGACATAGTAAAAAAAAAAAGTAAAGTACCCCCGTCACGCCAAGTGGCGTATAGGGAAATATGATGTTAGTGACCCTATATTTTACAGACCTTCAGCGCATGATTTTTGGGGTAATGTGGTCGGTATTACGCCCGTGCTGCATTACTTTCCCAGAAAAAATCCGGTACCCATTTAAGGCTGGGTGAACCCGGAAGCCGTCGGTTGGGATCGAACCCTAGTAGTATAGCAGGAAGGATTTGGATATTATTTGGCCCGTAAATTAACAAAGATATATAGTAGGCGCGCGGCGCGCCTAATGTACTGTAGGCGCAGGGGGAGTTAACCGTGACAGCTGGTCCCAGTGACCCCGGAAGTGACCTTTTTATGTCTGGTGTATGCTGACTTTGGAGTTCTTTATGTACTTGATCGTTAGTGATAGGTTAGTAGATTATACAACATCAATGAAAAACAATCAATATAAAACAGAAGACAAAGATATATTTTATTCTTTTATTATCTCAATAGGTGTATAACATACATTGATATTATATAACATTACAAAAATATTCAGTACACGAAGTAAATATATAGTACAAGGATAACATTTAGTTATACCTATGTAGTTGGGTGTCTGCTTAGCTAGGGTGAAACTGTTAGAGATTGCTGGGTAGTCTAAACTGGTAGTGTAAAGAGTTAAATATCTAGAGGTGTAGTCGAGACATTATCATCAGCTACCCTTCTTTTTATATAGAAATAGGAAAGAGCATTTCTTGTTTGACTATAGGAAAATATGGAATTATTTAAGACTTTGAATCCTACATTTTTCCCACCCTTAGCCTTTTGCGTAGCGAGAACCTCTAAAAACATATCTTTATCTAATTTGTTGTGTTGCTTGCTTAGCCCTTTACAACTGATTTTATCGTAATCCCCACTACAATGGTACGTCTTACTACATAAGCTAACAAGAGCTGTCCCTTCGTACTCTAGTTTAAAAAGCCCGGGCGTTCGTTTGGTGTATGCTTTAACACCCTTACAGTTTATACAGTCTGTTTTACTAGTATGTTCATCGCAAAACTCAGCAGGAAACCAGTCTTTATATACACTATTAAACTCATCCCGCAGACCTGACTTAACTATATCCTCTAGCTTAGGTGCACTTAACGCCAAGTATAAACTATCAGTATCTGTTTCACATAACTGAAAGTTGGACCTATCTACAAACTTATCTAAGAACTCGAAATAAAAATCTAACATACGAAGTTTTGCATATTGATACACGAAGAAACCGATTTGTAGGGGTAAGTCCCAAACAGTTTTCTTTTTCTCCATCTCAATTTCAAAAAGATCCTCCCCTATTTCAGTCATCTTTTTAAACCGGGAACTATTTATCATTTTTGATATCTCATCCCCCTGAACGTACGAGACAGCGCTATGATTGGCCTTATTGGTTAGAGTCTTCCCGTAGGCTGAGTTTCCTAAGAGCTTCATCGTATCGCTTACTATAGATTGACTTTCGTCTAGATCACCAGCCCGCCTAGCGTCAGAAACCATTTCTCCAAACTTTTTAAAACAACTAGACGGTTGATATTCTATCACTTGATAAATTTTTGTTACCTCCAATCCGTGGTCTAAATACCATTTTAACAGTGGTGTTGCCAACCAAATTTTTTCCCCGACATAACTACCGATTAGGGTGCGACGAGGGGTTGACAACAAGTTATGTTTGAGGGCATATTCACCCATAAACGGACCAATATCAGCACGCGTGACGTCAATATTTTTGAAAATTGGAGTCATCTCACTGAAATGTTCCTTCAGGCGATCGGGGACGTGTAGATCACATTCTACTAAACCAAAACATGTCCCATCTGAAACAGAAGCCAGAATCTGTTTATCACTGAGAGGGAGCCCTTCTTTAGAGTAAGAGGGTCTAGCTCTAGGGATGGCTTTAGAAAGGAAAGCCCTAATGGTTGGGTCAGACTTTTTCAGAGCCTGCCACTCACATTCCCACATAACTTCTACTGGGACTTTTACCTCCTCAGTTAGGTAGGTGTGTATCTCACATGTTTTTTCAAACAGCTCGAACAATGGCTTATTATTAACAGGGTTTCTTTCTTTATCTTTGGTGAGGGGACAGTCTTTGTGACCATGGTACAAACAACCATGAAAATTGTAGCCTCTTCTATTGGATTTATCCCACCCATCCACGGGGATGTTTCTATCACCTAACCGAAACTCCCTTCCATTAAACTGAGTTTTCAACTCCACCCCTTTTTGGTAGGCGACCCACGTTAGCCACTCTCTACTTTGTTGGACATAATAGTTATCTTTTTCGACCCTAAACCCGGTCTCCATTCTTCTAATAATTGGGTAATCTGCTGGCATTGGGTTCATCAGAGCCCAAAGATACAACGCGTTGGCATCGTAACCTTGGATGGATTTGACTACCTTTCCACCCTAATAAGCGTTTTGCCTACCTCGTGATACCTATGAAAAATTATAGAGGGACCCCCAACGATATTATCTCTAATCATTTTGTGTAGACTCGCCTGTTTGCTCGAACATAAACTAAACATTACACCCCTATCAATGGTCTTAAAAAGATACTTTAAACAAACACCCGGAACCGAAATGGCGTCTTTAAAACAGTCTACACCCCGCTCCCCATAAAAGCGAACCTGCTGCTCCAAGGCTTCTAAGAATGGGACTACATCTTTGTTGTTATACCACACCAAAAAGTCCCTAAGTGTGGTCATGTTATTGTCCTGCCATACCTTTTTGCACAGAGCGTACTCCTCCTTGGAAATATTGGAATTTTTTAACGACGAATAAAACGCTTCGTGTGGGGGTAGTTCTGTCTCCTCCAACTTTTGGGGGTCGTCTATATATTCATAACAAAAGTAACCCTTTGTCTCACTAATCTTATAAGCGACCAGATATTTACTATAGCTAAACCCGGGGGCTAGATAGTTTACTATATCTAAGAATTTTAGATTCGGCGTTGCAATACACATAAAGTTATTGTTTCTTTTAACTATAAACTTGAACGGTTTTGGTACTTTGTAGTCTACGTCCATTTTATCTTCCTCTTCTTCGTTAACATCAGCGGCCTCTTCTTCTTCTTCCATACTATCACCTTCTTCACCCACTTGGGCAGTGACAGCCATGAAGTGCTTTATTAAATAAGGTTTAATGACGTTGACGTCATATTTCCCCGAGTTAAACCCTATTACTGGAAGCTCTTTTAAATACTCATCAAACTTAGCTATTAGCTTGTCTTTATTCAGTTCATGGAGTTGAGTAAAAATACTTTCAAACCGAGCTCGCAACAACGAGTATGCCTTAGCAGCTATACCAGTGAGATAATCAACCATCTGACTAACTAAAACCTGTGGGTCACCCTTGGTTATGAAACATTTTGGTGCCTCCCACCCAGGGACATTTGACGCTATAGAACAGGAGAGGGGTACATGTTTAGCTACAAAGGTGGTTGAGTGCGTCTCTTTGGGAACATTACCATTATCAAAGTAACATTCATAATCGAATGTCGCCCTGAATGGGTAAATAAAACACTCTGGAGTACTGAGCCCTTCAGCGCTGATCGCGTCCCATACACTTTCAGGTGAAGAATAAACACCACCTTTATATGTCTCTACAGCCAAATCCCCATTGCAAGTTTTTTCATGCTTATCCATACGCCAAAACTCTTTCCACAATTTCCCACATTTTCCACAAGAAAAGCTTTTACTAGCCCTGGAAAGATCGTTTATATAAAAGAAGTGGTTTTTGTAAAGTAAAAGACGGAGAGTTTCACTATAACTACTGCCACTTCTCAGGACAATATGCAAGGCTTGTTCAGAATCAAACTCAAAAATATCTATGTTTACTGAAAAACAACTTTCTAAGAGAGACATTTCAGCAAGAGTTACACCGTGAAAGTTACTTAACTTTAGAGACGGGTTAAACTGTTTGAAAAGTAGTCTCGAAACCTTCCTAACATTAGTATTTGAAGTTCCTCGATGGACAGCTAGACAACGGAAGAAACAGAGATTATCATTGTAAACTTTAGAATTGGAGTCGTTTTGAAGTGTTCTAATACCATGATTTGATGCAATGTATGTTGGGATATCTATCAGACACCCTATAGGATAATCTTGGAGTTTATAAATATAAACACTCGTACTGACTAATGCTTCTAATGTATATTTAGTTGTCTCCCTGTTTTTATCTGCATACCCTAATATATCACTTTCATTTAATCTATCAACAAATGTTTCAAAGTCATTTTTGTTGTTAACTAACAACGGTTTGTCTAACCCTGTCGCATTATTTGAGCTGGCGTGAAAGTAACGCAGCCCCTGTGTCTCTCTATGTCTTAAGACTAGATGATGACTATAATTCACCTTGAAACGCTTTTTCTGGGCTTGGAAGATTGGGTTTACAAGAGTCTTCCAATCTATAGGAGTATCAGGCTGATGAAATATAGTGTACGTGTCCATGTATTTGGTCCTACGTTCATGTGTTCTAATAGCTAACCAGTTGTTCTTATATATCTTCTTAATATCTTGAGGTAACTTATTTAAAGAGTCTATTTCATTAATAAGTCTTGGTCTCTTTGAGGGTTCTTGAGTCGAACTCTTTACTGTCCGCTTGCGTGAGGTTGTCGATACAAGTGGGCCTGCTGGCGTTGATGGTGTTGAGGTGTCCACAGCTATGTCATGGCTAGCAAGATGCACTCGCAGAGGGCTTGCTCCAGTAAAGCTTTGTTGGCAGATATGGCAGATAGGTGGGGTAACACTGGGTTCTTTTGAAGGTATATGGTTTGTTGACACAGGAGTTGGTGATGCAGGAACGGCTGATACAAGAGAGGCAGGATGCTCTGTCTTGATATGTTTGGCAAGATTGTCAGCTCTATTGTATACTCGTTCACAAACATCACATTTGTATTCCTGACGCCCATGTACACTAGCAACATGGCGTTTTAGGTCTCGGCTCCGGGTGAAAGTTTTGGAGCAGATATGACAAGTGTTAGACATCTGTAGAAAAGAAATTGAAACATTACAAGAAAAGAAAACAAGAAAAGTAAACAACGAGATACACAAACTATCGAAATTAGGTTACAAAAGTAACACGTGGATACTAAAAAACCAACTTAGTGAAGTTAGGTTACTAAAATAACACGTGGATACTAAACAACCAACTTATCGAAAACAGGTTACTAAAGTAACATACTATAATATTAAAGAACTAAGATAACACTTACTTTTTATGTGTTTGAAGGCACGAGACACATCCGTCGGCAACAACTGTAAGCGAAAGTCTGACTACAAACTTCACAGTCGCGTTATATATATACGCCAGAAACACCGGAAGTGTTACTAAAAATAGAACTGACCGCTGATGCAATACCGGAAGTGTTACTAAAAATAGCTTTTGACGGCTGACGTGATGCCCGTGGAGTTTCTAAAAATAGATTTTGACCTATGATGCAATACCAGGCGACTTTATAGGAGTTTTTCCCCTTGACCCTTTATGAGGGGACGCCCATGAAACTGTTAGAAATAGTAAATTTACACTCTAGGGTTACTCCAAACTTTATATTAAGCATCTCCGTATCAAGAATTTACATAAAAACAACTTTTGAAATTACTACCCCCGTACCCATTTTTTGGCGGTTACGCCCATGAAACTGTTAAAAATAGTAAATTTAACATCTAGACATACCCCAAACTTTATATTAAGCATCCCCATAACAAAAATTTACATAAAAACAACTTTTGAAATTACTACCCCTGTACCCATTTTTGGCGGTTACGCCCATGAAACTGTTAAAAAATAGTCAATTTAACATCTAGACATACCCCAAACTTCATTTTAGTCATCCCCGTATCAAGAATTTACATAAAAATCACTTTTGAAATTACTACCCCTGTACCCATTTTTGGCGGTTACGCCCATGAAACTGTTAAAAATTGTCAATTTAACATCTAGACATACTCCAAACTTCATTTTAGTCATCCCCATATCAAGAATTTACATAAAAACAACTTTTGAAATTACTACCCCTGTACCCATTTTTGGCGGTTACGCCCATGAAATCGATAAAAAAAATTGAAGTTTAACCTATTGGCATACATCAAACATAATATGTGACACGCCCATGTATCAAATTTGCCTAAAAAATCAACCAAAAATTAGTAGTTATATATGTCAATTAGGATTAGACTCTCATATAAGGAAAAACCGCACCAAAAAATGTGCGGCCATGTACGGGTAGACTATTTATATAAGGATTTATGCGCGGCCATGTACGGGTAGACTATTTATATAAGGATTTATGCGCGGCTGGCCGCACTTTCCACGGTCCTAATTAATACACTTCCGGTATTGCATCAGCGGTCAGTTCTATTTTTAGTAACACTTCCGGTGTTTCTGGCGTATATATAACGCGACTGTGAAGTTTGTAGTCAGACTTTCGCTTACAGTTGTTGCCGACGGATGTGTCTCGTGCCTTCAACACATAAAAAGTAAGTGTTATCTTAGTTCTTTAATATTATAGTATGTTACTTTAGTAACCTGTTTTCGATAAGTTGGTTGTTTAGTATCCACGTGTTATTTTAGTAACCTAACTTCACTAAGTTGGTTTTTAGTATCCACGTGTTACTTTTGTAACCTAATTTCGATAGTTTGTGTATCTCGTTGTTTACTTTTCTTGTTTTCTTTTCTTGTAATGTTTCAATTTCTTTTCTACAGATGTCTAACACTTGTCATATCTGCTCCAAAACTTTCACCCGGAGCCGAGACCTAAAACGCCATGTTGCTAGTGTACATGGGCGTCAGGAATACAAATGTGATGTTTGTGAACGAGTATACAATAGAGCTGACAATCTTGCCAAACATATCAAGACAGAGCATCCTGCCTCTCTTGTATCAGCCGTTCCTGCATCACCAACTCCTGTGTCAACAAACCATATACCTTCAAAAGAACCCAGTGTTACCCCACCTATCTGCCATATCTGCCAACAAAGCTTTACTGGAGCAAGCCCTCTGCGAGTGCATCTTGCTAGCCATGACATAGCTGTGGACACCTCAACACCATCAACGCCAGCAGGCCCACTTGTATCGACAACCTCACGCAAGCGGACAGTAAAGAGTTCGACTCAAGAACCCTCAAAGAGACCAAGACTTATTAATGAAATAGACTCTTTAAATAAGTTACCTCAAGATATTTATATAAGAACAACTGGTTAGCTATTAGAACACATGAACGTAGGACCAAATACATGGACACGTACACTATATTTCATCAGCCTGATACTCCTATAGATTGGAAGACTCTTGTAAACCCAATCTTCCAAGCCCAGAAAAAGCGTTTCAAGTGAATTATAGTCATCATCTAGTCTTAAGACATAGAGAGACACAGGGGCTGCGTTACTTTCACGCCAGCTCAAATAATGCGACTAGACAAACCGTTGTTAGTTAACAACAAAAATGACTTTGAAACATTTGTTGATAGATTAAATGAAAGTGATATATTAGGGTATGCAGATAAAAACAGGGAGACAACATTTAGTAATTTCATTAATCCCAAAAATGGTACAGGGGTAGTCTAAATCTATGGGATGCTAATGTTAATATTTTTAACAGTTTTTATGTACTAAGTTGTTTTTAGTAAATTAATGTTTGATATGTCGTTAAAACTTTTTTTAACAGTTTCCAAAAAATGGGTACAGGGGTAGTAATTTCCTATTCAAAATTCTTGAGTTGATATAGCTGAATATAAAGTTTGGAGTAACCCTAGAGTGTAAATTTACATATTTCTAACAGTTCATGGGCGTCCCCTCATAAGGGTCAAGGGGAAACTCCTATAAAGTCGCCTGGTATTGCATCATAGGTCAAAATCTTTTAGAAACTCCACGGGCATCACGTCAGCCGTCAAATATATTTTAGTAACACTTCCGGTATTGCATCAGCGGTCAGTTCTATTTTTAGTAACACTTCCGGTGTTTCTGGCGTATATATATAACGCGACTGTGAAGTTTGTAGTCAGACTTTCGCTTACAGTTGTTGCCGACGGATGTGTCTCGTGCCTTCAAACACATAAAAAGTAAGTGTTATCTTAGTTCTTTAATATTATAGTATGTTACTTTAGTAACCTGTTTTCGATAAGTTGGTTGTTTAGTATCCACGTGTTATTTTAGTAACCTAACTTCACTAAGTTGGTTTTTTAGTATCCACGTGTTACTTTTGTAACCTAATTTCGATAGTTTGTGTATCTCGTTGTTTACTTTTCTTGTTTTCTTTTCTTGTAATGTTTCAATTTCTTTTCTACAGATGTCTAACACTTGTCATATCTGCTCCAAAACTTTCACCCGGAGCCGAGACCTAAACGCCATGTTGCTAGTGTACATGGGCGTCAGGAATACAAATGTGATGTTTGTGAACGAGTATACAATAGAGCTGACAATCTTGCCAAACATATCAAGACAGAGCATCCTGCCTCTCTTGTATCAGCCGTTCCTGCATCACCAACTCCTGTGTCAACAAACCATATACCTTCAAAAGAACCCAGTGTTACCCCACCTATCTGCCATATCTGCCAACAAAGCTTTACTGGAGCAAGCCCTCTGCGAGTGCATCTTGCTAGCCATGACATAGCTGTGGACACCTCAACACCATCAACGCCAGCAGGCCCACTTGTATCGACAACCTCACGCAAGCGGACAGTAAAGAGTTCGACTCAAGAACCCTCAAAGAGACCAAGACTTATTAATGAAATAGACTCTTTAAATAAGTTACCTCAAGATATAAGAAGATATATAAGAACAACTGGTTAGCTATTAGAACACATGAACGTAGGACCAAATACATGGACACGTACACTATATTTCATCAGCCTGATACTCCTATAGATTGGAAGACTCTTGTAAACCCAATCTTCCAAGCCCAGAAAAAGCGTTTCAAGGTGAATTATAGTCATCATCTAGTCTTAAGACATAGAGAGACACAGGGGCTGCGTTACTTTCACGCCAGCTCAAATAATGCGACAGGGTTAGACAAACCGTTGTTAGTTAACAACAAAAATGACTTTGAAACATTTGTTGATAGATTAAATGAAAGTGATATATTAGGGTATGCAGATAAAAACAGGGAGACAACTAAATATACATTAGAAGCATTAGTCAGTACGAGTGTTTATATTTATAAACTCCAAGATTATCCTATAGGGTGTCTGATAGATATCCCAACATACATTGCATCAAATCATGGTATTAGAACACTTAAAAACGACTCCAATTCTAAAGTTTACAATGATAATCTCTGTTTCTTCCGTTGTCTAGCTGTCCATCGAGGAACTTCAAATACTAATGTTAGGAAGGTTTCGAGACTACTTTTCAAACAGTTTAACCCGTCTCTAAAGTTAAGTAACTTTCACGGTGTAACTCTTGCTGAAATGTCTCTCTTAGAAAGTTGTTTTTCAGTAAACATAGATATTTTTGAGTTTGATTCTGAACAAGCCTTGCATATTGTCCTGAGAAGTGGCAGTAGTTATAGTGAAACTCTCCGTCTTTTACTTTACAAAAACCACTTCTTTTATATAAACGATCTTTCCAGGGCTAGTAAAAGCTTTTCTTGTGGAAAATGTGGGAAATTGTGGAAAGAGTTTTGGCGTATGGATAAGCATGAAAAAACTTGCAATGGGGATTTGGCTGTAGAGACATATAAAGGTGGTGTTTATTCTTCACCTGAAAGTGTATGGGACGCGATCAGCGCTGAAGGGCTCAGTACTCCAGAGTGTTTTATTTACCCATTCAGGGCGACATTCGATTATGAATGTTACTTTGATAATGGTAATGTTCCCAAAGAGACGCACTCAACCACCTTTGTAGCTAAACATGTACCCCTCTCCTGTTCTATAGCGTCAAATGTCCCTGGGTGGGAGGCACCAAAATGTTTCATAACCAAGGGTGACCCACAGGTTTAGTTAGTCAGATGGTTGATTATCTCACTGGTATAGCTGCTAAGGCATACTCGTTGTTGCGAGCTCGGTTTGAAAGTATTTTTACTCAACTCCATGAACTGAATAAAGACAAGCTAATAGCTAAGTTTGATGAGTATTTAAAAGAGCTTCCAGTAATAGGGTTTAACTCGGGGAAATATGACGTCAACGTCATTAAACCTTATTTAATAAAGCACTTCATGGCTGTCACTGCCCAAGTGGGTGAAGAAGGTGATAGTATGGAAGAAGAAGAAGAGGCCGCTGATGTTAACGAAGAAGAGGAAGATAAAATGGACGTAGACTACAAAGTACCAAAACCGTTCAAGTTTATAGTTAAAAGAAACAATAACTTTATGTGTATTGCAACGCCGAATCTAAAATTCTTAGATATAGTAAACTATCTAGCCCCGGGTTTAGCTATAGTAAATATCTGGTCGCTTATAAGATTAGTGAGACAAAGGGTTACTTTTGTTATGAATATATAGACGACCCCCAAAAGTTGGAGGAGACAGAACTACCCCCACACGAAGCGTTTTATTCGTCGTTAAAAAATTCCAATATTTCCAAGGAGGAGTACGCTCTGTGCAAAAAGGTATGGCAGGACAATAACATGACCACACTTAGGGACTTTTTGGTGTGGTATAACAACAAAGATGTAGTCCCATTCTTAGAAGCCTTGGAGCAGCAGGTTCGCTTTTATGGGGAGCGGGGTGTAGACTGTTTTAAAGACGCCATTTCGGTTCCGGGTGTTTGTTTAAAGTATCTTTTTAAGACCATTGATAGGGGTGTAATGTTTAGTTTATGTTCGAGCAAACAGGCGAGTCTACACAAAATGATTAGAGATAATATCGTTGGGGGTCCCTCTATAATTTTTCATAGGTATCACGAGGTAGGCAAAACGCTTATTAGGGGTGGAAAGGTAGTCAAATCCATCCAAGGTTACGATGCCAACGCGTTGTATCTTTGGGCTCTGATGAACCCAATGCCAGCAGATTACCCAATTATTAGAAGAATGGAGACCGGGTTTAGGGTCGAAAAAGATAACTATTATGTCCAACAAAGTAGAGAGTGGCTAACGTGGGTCGCCTACCAAAAAGGGGTGGAGTTGAAAACTCAGTTTAATGGAAGGGAGTTTCGGTTAGGTGATAGAAACATCCCCGTGGATGGGTGGGATAAATCCAATAGAAGAGGCTACAATTTTCAAGGTTGTTTGTACCATGGTCACAAAGACTGTCCCCTCACCAAAGATAAAGAAAGAAACCCTGTTAATAATAAGCCATTGTTCGAGCTGTTTGAAAAAACATGTGAGATACACACCTACCTAACTGAGGAGGTAAAAGTCCCAGTAGAAGTTATGTGGGAATGTGAGTGGCAGGCTCTGAAAAAGTCTGACCCAACCATTAGGGCTTTCCTTTCTAAAGCCATCCCTAGAGCTAGACCCTCTTACTCTAAAGAAGGGCTCCCTCTCAGTGATAAACAGATTCTGGCTTCTGTTTCAGATGGGACATGTTTTGGTTTAGTAGAATGTGATCTACACGTCCCCGATCGCCTGAAGGAACATTTCAGTGAGATGACTCCAATTTTCAAAAATATTGACGTCACGCGTGCTGATATTGGTCCGTTTATGGGTGAATATGCCCTCAAACATAACTTGTTGTCAACCCCTCGTCGCACCCTAATCGGTAGTTATGTCGGGGAAAAAATTTTGTTGGCAACACCACTGTTAAAATGGTATTTAGACCACGGATTGGAGGTAACAAAAATTTATCAAGTGATAGAATATCAACCGTCTAGTTGTTTTTAAAAAGTTTGGAGAAATGGTTTCTGACGCTAGGCGGGCTGGTGATCTAGACGAAAGTCAATCTATAGTAAGCGATACGATGAAGCTCTTAGGAAACTCAGCCTACGGGAAGACTCTAACCAATAAGGCCAATCATAGCGCTGTCTCGTACGTTCAGGGGGATGAGATATCAAAAATGATAAATAGTTCCCGGTTTAAAAAGATGACTGAAATAGGGGAGGATCTTTTTGAAATTGAGATGGAGAAAAAGAAAACTGTTTGGGACTTACCCCTACAAATCGGTTTCTTCGTGTATCAATATGCAAAACTTCGTATGTTAGATTTTTATTTCGAGTTCTTAGATAAGTTTGTAGATAGGTCCAACTTTCAGTTATGTGAAACAGATACTGATAGTTTATACTTGGCGTTAAGTGCACCTAAGCTAGAGGATATAGTTAAGTCAGGTCTGCGGGATGAGTTTAATAGTGTATATAAAGACTGGTTTCCTGCTGAGTTTTGCGATGAACATACTAGTAAAACAGACTGTATAAACTGTAAGGGTGTTAAAGCATACACCAAACGAACGCCCGGGCTTTTTAAACTAGAGTACGAAGGGACAGCTCTTGTTAGCTTATGTAGTAAGACGTACCATTGTAGTGGGGATTACGATAAAATCAGTTGTAAAGGGCTAAGCAAGCAATACAACAAATTAGATAAAGATATGTTTTTAGAGGTTCTCGCTACGCAAAAGGCTAAGGGTGGGAAAAATGTAGGATTCAAAGTCTTAAATAATTCCATATTTTCCTATAGTCAAACAAGAAATGCTCTTTCCTATTTCTATATAAAAAGAAAGGTAGCTGATGATAATGTCTCGACTACACCTCTAGATATTTAACTCTTTACACTACCAGTTTAGACTACCCAGCAATCTCTAACAGTTTCACCCTAGCTAAGCAGACACCCAACTACATAGGTATAACTAAATGTTATCCTTGTACTATATATTTACTTCGTGTACTGAATATTTTTGTAATGTTATATAATATCAATGTATGTTATACACCTATTGAGATAATAAAAGAATAAAATATATCTTTGTCTTCTGTTTTATATTGATTGTTTTTCATTGATGTTGTATAATCTACTAACCTATCACTAACGATCAAGTACATAAAGAACTCCAAAGTCAGCATACACCAGACATAAAAAGGTCACTTCCGGGGTCACTGGGACCAGCTGTCACGGTTAACTCCCCCTGCGCCTACAGTACATTAGGCGCGCCGCGCGCCTACTATATATCTTTGTTAATTTACGGGCCAAATAATATCCAAATCCTTCCTGCTATACTACTAACCCTACCCTTGTCAGTGGTTGTCCAGTTCACTAACCACTGAGCTATCGCGGCTCCCTTTTATTGACATAGATTTGTTGCATAAGATATTTTTCATTTTATGAAATGCTAATTTGAAATACGCGAATCTGCTTTTTATTTCTGTATTGCACATTGCATCTGATGGGACACCCTTTGGCAAGGTGCAGCTCCTGTTAACCCCCTTTCAAGATTACGTGAAATCATTGGAGCAGGTGGTGGATGGTGTTGTGCGAGCAGCCGACAACTAGCCTCAGTTAATGATCCCCTCTCCGTGATGTCAGGCAGAGGATCACATTTTTAGAGACAATGGCTGCGGTCTCCAACTAGTACAGTCACTGCCAAGAAGGAAAGGAAAGGCGACTACCTTCTAATATTGCCAAGTATAAATATAGTTATAGTTAGTCGAAGGCCCCGGTATCACTTCAAACGAATTAAAATCCACAATTTCCACCGTGAGCTGTGTGTTTCATCGGATGGTGTTTCTATATTCAGATTGCTAATGATGATATCGTATGACGAAGGCCAGTTCAGTTGCGTTCACTATCGGTGCTACTATCTCTTATGTCTTTTGACGTGTGCTATGTTTGCTACAATGGGAACTGCAACTTCTTTTTTTTTTTTGTTTGGATATTAAATTGAAATGTTAATTCTGATGATTTCACTGGCACGGGCGGTTGAGCAATTATAGATTTTAAATCGTTTGCAGTGATACCGAGACCTTCGACTAACTATGTATAGTCGTTAGCGTCTCAACAGACGGCTCTTAGAAAGCAATCATGATTAACCAGTAGTTTTCAAAATAAAAAATTAGTGTCTTTGGCTGGATGATGTTTAACTGAGCAGCTTGTCTCGTGATTGAATCTGCTAATATTGGACAGACAGATCCGACCGCAGAATGAACAAGATGAATTCATTGTTCCATTGTTAATCTCCTTTCTCCAGCGCCTTTTGTCTTCTGAATTTGACAAAGCACTCACTCGAATATTGCTGATCCGCTTTTTGTGTGTGTTTTCCATGTGCTACGATCTGATGCCAGACTTTCCCAGTTTCTTTCGCCCATTGAAGATTCCCTGTGGGAAGCCCTGCAAACATCCTTGTATCTCACACTGGACTGCCCCTTGCTTTCTTTCCGCTCCTACGTTCGTTGCACAATAATGTTTGGGAAACGATTGTTATCTATTATTTCATATGAAGCTTAATTAAGTAGACAATAAATTTGTGCAATACATTTTTGTTAATAGAAACAAGTAAGAGTTCTTAAATGGTATATAGTGCCAGTATTAACGTATGGATGTGAATCATGGATAATAGGACAACAGACAAGAAAATCACGGGAGGCTGTAGAAATGTGGTTTAACAGAAGAATGTTGAGAATACCATGAACAGCTAAGAAGAGTAGTGAAAACGTTCTAAAAGAGACAAAAGCAAAAAGAGAGCTAATTTCCAATATTAGGAAGAAACAATCATTATTTGTAGGACATGCAATAAGAAGGGGACAGTTGGAATATATTGTGACAACTGGGAAAATTGAGCAACGAAGAGACAGATGGAAGCAAAGAGAAAAGATACCGATGATCTCTCTTTTTCACTTTATTGACATAGATTTGTTTCATAAGATATTTTTCATTTTCTGAAATGCTATTTTGAAATGCGCGAATCTGCTTTTTATTTCTGTGTTGCACATTGCATCTGATGGACACCCTTTGGCAAGGTGCAGCTCCTGTTAACCCCCTTTCAAGATTACGTGAAATCATTGGAGCAGGTGGTGGATGGTGTTGTGCGAGCAGCCGACAAATAGCCTCAGTTAATGATCCCCTCTCCGTGATGTCAGACAGAGGATCACATTTTTAGAGACAATGGCTGCGGTCTCCAACTAGTACAGTCACTGCCAAGAAGGAAAGGAAAGACAACTACCTTCTAATATTGCCAAGTATAAATATAGTTATAGTTAGTCGAAGGCCCCGGTATCACTGCAAACGAATTAAAATCCATAATTGCTCAACCGCTCGTGCTAGTGGAATCATCAAAATTAATATTTCATCGAATATCCAAACAAAAACAAAAAGAAGTAGCAGTCTCCATTGTAGCAAATACAGCACTCGTCAAAAAACATAAGGCGTAGTAGCACCGATAATGAACGCAACTGAACTGTTCTTCGTCATTCGATATCATCAATCATCGTAAGCAATCTGAATATAGAAACACCATCCGATGAAACACACAGCTCACGGTGTGCACAGAGCACTAATCTCAGTAGCTCTTGCATCAAGCAAGTATACTTATGTCAAAATACAGCTTAATATCTACAGCTAACGGCGCTAATAAAGAAATAGACCTCGAATAGACTCTAGGAATAGATTATTTCGACAATCATGAAGATACAGACTCTTATTAATGGATGTTTGAGCAGAATAAAATGATGGAAATGGCAAGACAAAATCACTAACAGAATTATGGAAATGTACCAGTCAACTTCCAGGGGACAAAGAGATACAGCGAAGACGATGGCGCTGGATAATACACACTGCGGTAGTCAACTGAGAGTATTACACAACAGGCTCTTTTTTTTATCCCAAGGGAAAAAGACAAAGAGGAAAAGCAATGAATTCTTGGAGAAGACAGAAGCAGAGATGAAGATGATGGGGAAGACATGGAACGATCTTAAAAGAATGGCAAGAAACAGAACGGCTTGGGAAGTGTTTGTTGAAAACCTATGCTCCACAGGGAGCTGAAATGTAGAAAGAGAAGATAGATTATTTCCCTACATTAGCGGTTTAATTACCATAATTTTCCGTGAGAGGTTTGAATTGATCTATACTGATCGGTATTTTGTATTCTTACGCGGACAAGGAAACGATACTAAATAGCTTGGTGTCATGGCGGCATGGGAAACAGTCAACAACAGAACTGATACGTTGAACTGTAGATAGAAGATTGTGGAAGGACATGGATCATCTACGCCAACCGTTATGGCACATGATGATGATTGTTGATCGGTATTCACAATCATCATCATTTAGTTGCTTGTCCTTTACGAAATGATTTTCGCACTTCAGCCCGTCTGAAGGAATCTCTTTCTAGTCCAGCGATTCCAAAAGCACTCCCCGCTTCTCCCAGGGGCGCCCACATACTTTGTCAAGGGCGTCGTGTCAGAGATAATGTATACATACTTAATTTTTTGAGAACATGAACGGGTTTCTACAGGAGAGCCTTAGTTCTGTTGTTATCTTTCTTGTTACCGAACTCTTGTTTCAGAACGTTTTCATTACTCTTCTAAGCTGTCCATGACATTCTCAACATTCTTCTGTAAAACCACATTTCTACAGGCTCCCGTGATTTTCTTGTCTGTTGTAGTATTATCCATGATTCACACCCATACATTAATACTGGCACTATATAACATTTAAGAACTCATTTTCTTGTTTCTATTGTCAAAAATATGCGAACCATGACTTCCTTTGTACTTAAAGTAATTAAAAAACGTAAAAAGCCCAGGTCACGCCAAGTGACGTATAGGGAATATGGTGTTAGTGACCAGGTAAGCCAAGTGACGTATAGGGAATATGGTGTTAGTGACCAGGTAAGCCAAGTGACGTATAGGGAATATGGTGTTAGTGACCAGGTAAGCCAAGTGACGTATAGGGAATATGGTGTTAGTGACCAGGTAAGCCAAGTGACGTATAGGGAATATGGTGTTAGTGACCATAACTTTAAAAGACCTTCAGTAAATGCTTTTTTGGGATAATGTGGCCAGTATTACTCCCGTGCCACTTTATTTTCCCAGAAAAAAAGCCAGTACCCATTTAAGGCTGGGTGAACCCCGATGCCGTCGGTTGGGATCGAACCCTACCTCTTGTCCTTTGTAGACCAGTTCACTAACCACTGAGCTATCGCGGCTCCAGTGCCTAAGGTAACTTGAAAAAGAAAAAGTAAATGTCTCTCCCCCCCCCACCCCCACCGCCTTGCTAGGCGTATGGGGAATATGGTGTTAGTGACAATATTTTTTCTATGACCACAGCATATGTTTTGGATGATGTGGTCGGTATCACGCTAGGCCGCCTTTACATCCCAGAAAAATCTCTGGCACCCATTTTTTTTTAAAGGCTGGGTGAACCCTGGAGTCTTGTCAGTCCGAAAAAAAAAATTCCTCACTTCTGGGGATCGAATCCGGACCCTTCTGGTCAGGAAGTGAGAACACTAACCACTCAGCCACCGAAGTGAGCACACTAACCACTCAGCCACCGAAGTGAGCACACTAACCACTCAGCCACCGAAGCGAGCACACTAACCACTCAGCCACCGAAGCGAGCACACTAACCACTCAGCCACCGAAGTGAGCACACTAACCACTCAGCCACCGATGTGAGCACACTAACCACTCAGCCACCGAAGTGAGCACACTAACCACTCAGCCACCGAAGCGAGCACACTAACCACTCAGCCACCGAAGCGAGCACACCAACCACTCAGCCACCGAAGTGAGCACACTAACCACTCAGCCACCGAAGTGAACACACTAACCACTCAGCCACCGAAGTGAGCACACTAACCACTCAGCCACCGAAGTGAGCACACTAACCACTCAGCCACCGAAGTGAGCACACTAACCACTCAGCCACCGAAGTGAGCACACTAACCACTTAGCCACCGAAGTGAGCACACTAACCACTCAGCCACCGAAGTGAGAACACTAACTACTCAGCCACCGAAGTGAGCACACTAACCACTCAGCCGCCGAAGTGAGCAAACTAGCCACTCAGCCACCGAAGTGAGCACACCAACCACTCAGCCGCCGAAGTGAGCACACTAAACACTCAGCCACCGAAGCGAGCACACTAACCACTCAGCCACCGAAGCGAGCACACTAACCACTCAGCCACCGAAGCGAGCACACTAACCACTCAGCCGCCGAAGTGAGCACACTAACCGCTCAGCCACCGAAGCGAGCACACTAACCGCTCAACCACCGAAGTGAGCACACTAACCGCTCAGCCACCGAAGTGAGCACACTAACCACTCAGCCACCGAAGTGAGCACACTAACCACTCAGCCACCGAAGTGAGCACACTAACCACTCAGCCACCGAAGCGAACACACTAACCACTCAGCCACCGAAGCGAGCACACTAACCACTCAGCCACCGAAGTGAGCACACTAACCAATCAGCCACCGAAGTGAGCACACTAACCACTCAGCCACCGAAGTGAGCACACCAACCACTCAGCCACCGAAGTGAGCACACTAACCACTCAGCCACCGAAGTGAGCACACTAACCACTCAGCCAGCGAAGTGAGCACACTAACCACTCAGCCACCCAAGTGAGCACACTCAGCCACTGAAGTGAGCACACTAACCACTCAGCCGCCGAAGTGAGGACACTAACCACTCAGCCACCGAAGTGAGCACACTAACCACTCAGCCGCCGAAGTGATCACACTAAACTCTCAGCCACCGAAGCGAGCACACTAACCACTTAGCCACCGAAGTGAGCACACTAACCACTCAGCCACCCAAGTGAGCACACTAACCACTCAGCCACCCAAGTGAGCACACTCTGCCACCGAAGTGAGCACACTAACCACTCAGCCGCCGAAGTGAGCACACTAACCACTCAGCCACCGAAGTGAGCACACTAACCACTCAGCCGCCGAAGTGATCACACTAAACACTCAGCCACCGAAGCGAGCACACTAACCACTCAGCCACCGAAGTGAGCACACTAACCACTCAGCCACCGAAGCGAGCACACAAACCACTCAGCCACCGAAGTGAGCACAATAACCACTCAGCCACCGAAGTGAGCACACTAACCACTCAGTCACCGAAGTGAGCACACTAACCACCCAGCCACCGAAGTGAACACACTAACCATTCACCCACAGAAGTGAGCACACTAACCACTCAGCCACCGAAGTGAGCACACTAACCACTCAGCCACCGAAGTGAGCACACTAACCAGTCAGCCAACGAAGTGAGCACACTAACCACTCAGCCACCGAAGTGAGCACACTAACCACTCAGCCACCGAAGTGAGCACACTAGCCACTCAGTCACCGAAGTGAGCACACTAACCACTCAGTTACCGAAGTGAGCACACTTACCACTCAGCCACCGAAGTGAGCAAACTATCCACTCAGCCACCGAAGTGAGCACACTAACCACTCAGTCACCGAAGTGAACACACTAACCACTCAGCCACCCAAGTGAACACACTAACCACTCAGCCACCGAAGTGAGGAAACTAACCACTCAGCCACCGAAGTGAGCACACTAACCACTCAGCCACCGAAGTGAACACACTAACCACTCAGCCACCCAAGTGAGCACACTAACCACTCAGCCACCGACGTGAGCACACTAACCACTCAGCCACCGAAGTGAACACACTAACCACTCAGCCACCGAAGTGAGCACACTAACCACTCAGCCACCGAAGTGAGCACACTAACCACTCAGCCACCGAAGTGAACACACTAACCACTCAGTCACCGAAGTGAGCACACTAACCACTCTGCCACAGACGCTCTTAAAGTACATCATCATCATCATCATCATCGAGTGCCTTCTCCGCAACGAAGTTTGGCTACCATGAAGCGCCATTCTGCTCTGTCTCTTACTATGATGGTGCAGGTTGTCATAGGCTGATTTGTCCATCTTTTGATGTTACTCGTCCATGTTAGCTTTGGTCTGCCTCTGCCTCTTTTACCTTGTATTTTCCCCTCCAAGATTATTTTGAGTAGGCTGTTGTGTCTTTTAACATGGCCCAAAAATCGCATTTTTTCTTGTTTGAATTGTCTTCAGTAGTTCTCTTTTCATTTCTAATTGTTTTAAGACTTCATCGTTTGTTTTCTTTTCTTTCCACCTAATTCTTTAAATTAAAGTACTTACCTACCCAAAAATAAATATAAGAATCCGAGTTTACCAGACATAGGCGATCGTGATTGACGTGAAGACTCCGCCCCGCTATAGGATCTGCAGAAAATCACTACTCCAGCTACACCACTACAGACACAACTATTGGGCCACTGCAAGAATTACAAAAGACAGTAACATTTATACAGGAAACGTCATTGCAGATAATAGACAATACTTCAGGCGAACGAAAGATAAGATAGACTACTCCAGCCAGATCTCCAACTTCCTGTTATCAAGTTCAAGGTCGCTACGATTATTTTAAAAATAGTTTCTCCTGGGCCCACCCTTATCTCGTTTACCTGGAACCATGCATTCCTTTATTGTTCTTCTCTGACATCAGTTTATTATTGTGGCCGATGTATTTCATTCTCCCGTAAAAAAGTATTGTGTGGAAGCCATTTTATTTTAACGTTGAGAGCTCTTAGCCATCATCTAGTTTCGTGCCCTTTCAGAACTTTGTTTTGCCACAGACCGTCATAAGGAATAACTGTTACCCAGCTAGAAGTCCTACTTCCTCTTTTGCCATTTCAAGGTCTCATTGATGTCCTTCAAACACCTATTCTGGGTGTACCCAGTTTCGTCTTCTCGTTTTCAATGTCTTCATTTCTTCTTATTTTCCAAAATATTCTGATAATTGTTTTGTATTGTTTTCTTCTTCTTCTACCTTTCAGCTCCCTGTGGAGCATAGGTCTTCAACAAACACTTTCCAAGTCGTTCTGTTTCTTGTCATTCTTTTAAGATCATTCCATGTCTTCCCAATCATCTTCATCTCTGCTTCTATCTGTCTTCTCCAAGAATTCATTGGTCTTCCTCCTTGTCTTTTTCCCTGGGGATTCCAAAAAAGGGCCTGTTGCGTAATACTCTCAGTTGGCTTCCGCAGTGTGTGTCCTATCCAGCGCCATCGTCTTCGCTGTATCTCTTTATCCACTGGTATTTGACTAGTACATTTCCTAACTCTATGTTTTATAACTATAACGTTTGTATTGTTTTGTTTCTAGTTAACTAATTTATTGCTTACGTGAATGTCCATGATTCGCATCCATATATTGCTGTTGGATATATATATACCGTCAATGGTTATCCAAAGATCTTTGTTATACGCTGTGTTCTATATTTTAATTGCTCATAGTATCATAACTGGCATAAACACTGGATAATACTCATTTCACAAAACATCTGTCGACTTATCATCATCATCATCATCATCATCAGCAAGTACCATGCCTGCTGGCGAAGGAGATCATGTCTCTCCACAACTTTCGATCTCAACAGTTAGTTATCATTTCTGTTGTTGACATTCTGTTAAGCCATTCTCTTAAGCTGTTTGGTATCTTTTCTCTTTGCTTCCCTCTGTGTCTTCGTTGCTCAATTTTCCCAGTTGTCACAATATATTCCAACTGTCCCCTTCTTATTGCATGTCCTACAAATAATGATTGTTTCTTCCTAATATTGGAAATTAGCTCTCTTTTTGCTTTTGTCTCTTTTAGAACGTTTTCACTACTCTTCTTAGCTGTTCATGGTATTCTCAACATTCTTCTGTTAAACCACATTTCTACAGCCTCCCGTGATTTTCTTGTCTGTTGTCCTATTATCCATGATTCACATCCATACGTTAATACTGGCACTATATACCATTTAAGAACTCTTACTTGTTTCTATTAACAAAAATGTATTGCACAAATTTATTGTCTACTTAATTAAGCTTCATATGAAATAATAGATAACAATCGTTTTCCCAAACATTATTGTGCAACGAACGTAGGAGCGGAAAGAGAGCAAGGGGCAGTCCAGTGTGAGATACAAGGATGTTTGCAGGGCTTCCCACAGGGAATCTTCAATGGGCGAAAGAAACTGGGAAAGTCTGGCATCAGATCGTAGCACATGGAGAACACACAAAAAAAGCGGCTCAGCAATATTCAAGTGAGTGCTTTGTCAAATTCAGAAGACAAAAGGCGCAGGAGAAAGGAGATTAACAATGGAACAATGAATTCATCTTGTTCATTCTGCGCTCGGATCTGTCTGTCAAATATTAGCAGATTCAATCACGAGACAAGCTGCTCAGTTAAACAACATCCAGCCAAAGACACTATTTTTTATTTTGAAAACTACTAGTTAATCATGATTGCTTTCTAAGAGCCGTCTGTTGAGACGCTAACGACTATACATAGTTAGTCGATGGTCTCGGTATCACTGCAAACGATTTAAAATCTATAATTGCTCAACCGCCCGTGCCAGTGAAATCATCAGAATTAACATTTCAATTTAATATCCAAACAAACAAAAGAAGAAGTTGCAGTTCCCATTGTAGCAAACATAGCACACGTCAAAAAACATAAGAGATAGTAGCACCGATAGTGAACGAAACTGAACTGGCCTTCGTCATACGATATCATCATTCATCATTAGCAATCTGAATATAGAAACACCATCCGATGAAACACACAGCTCACGGTGTGCACAGATAATTAAACTCAGTAGCTCCTGCAGCAAGTCGGACTTGGAATATGAGGAAACTGCAACAATGAAGCTTTTCAGACAGTACCTCAATTTTTTATTGCCGCCTATCCGCTATATATAGATAAAATCTGCAATACGTTTTCTATTTATCTTTCTTGTACTGTATACAACCAAGCCGGCATTCCTTCCTGGACAAGACAATCAAAATGAAAAAAAAGAGCAACGTATATTCAAGCTTTTTCCAAAATAATCTTCTTCTCCTTATTCATCTGCGATCATGATTCATTCAGACTAGGAGTCCGGACTCTCTTATGAAGTCAGGTGTTTGTTTTAAGTGATTCAGTTACCCCGTATAGTTTCTCTTCTAGGGAGGTGGGTGTGGACCACATTGTCCTTCTCAGGTCTGTGTACTGGGGGCAATCCTGTAGAACATTTTTTGTTGTCATGTTATCCAGTGTACAGTTGCATTGGCTGGTAGTTCCTATTTTGAGTTTGGTGAACATGTGATTTCTCATTCTATTGTGGTCAGTGTGTAGAAGTATGATGACTTCATCCCTCCTTGATAGTTGGAGATATCCATCCCTCTCGTTATACTTTGGGTGTTCTTGTTTCCATTTTTCATGATACTTTCCTTTGATGATGGATTTGGCTTCGCCGTAGCTGACCAGATGGTTCTCTTGTGGTAATTTCCCTCCCTCCAAAGTAAAGTTTGATTTTTTTTCCTTCGTTCGTCAGCTTTTAGTAGCCGCGATAGCTCAGTGGTTAGTGAACTTGACTACAAAGGACAAGGGGTAGGGTTCGATCCCAACCGACGGCTTCCGGGTTCACCCAGCCTTAAATGGGTACCGGATTTTTTTCTGGGAAAGTAAAGCAGCACGGGCGTAATACCGACCACATTACCCCAAAAATCATGTGCTGAAGGTCTGTAAAATATAGGGTCACTAACACCATATTCCCTATACGCCTCTTGGCGTGACGGGGTACTTTACTACTTACTACATTAAAGTCCCTAGAGACTAGGAACTGAATTTTGCGTGTTAATCCATTTTTCCCTGGCAGCCGTGTGCACAGGGTTCCCTCGCCGCACAGGCAGATAACTCCGACTTCGGAGGTACTCATATTTTTTCCGTCGATGAGTAATTGACGAATCAAGCCGGGCCTCGCTGCTGAGACCAGGGGTGGTTACCGCAGAAAGAGATCATAAATAAAAATCCCAACTGGTGTAGCCGGGATTTGAACCCACAACCTCTCTGTCTCGAGGCCGGCGTCTTGTCTAGAGACCAACCAGTACCCCAAGCTTGAGATCAGGCGACTTCCAGAACCCTCCTGAGAACCAAATGACCAACGAGGCCAAAGTCATCTCGTATCACAGAAACAAAAGAGTAAAAACCCAGCCTCATGGTAACTGAGTTTCACACAAGAGACAGACATCATCATCATCATCATCATTATCTTCATCTTCATCATCATCATCATCATCATCATCATCATTATCTTCATCTTCATCATCATCATCATCATCATCATTATCTTCATCTTCATCATCATCATCATCATCATCATCATCATTATCTTCATCTTCATCATCATCATCATCATCATCATTATCTTCATCTTCATCATCAACATCATCATCATTATCATCATCATCAATCCTGGAACATTACATGCTGATTCCTGGAACATTACTCCCTGAATCTTGAAACATTACTTCCCGAATCACGGAACATTACGGCCTAAATCCTGGAACATTACGTTCTGAATCCTGGAACATTACTCCCTGAATCCTGAAATATTACTTCATGAATCCTGGAACATTATGCCCTGAATCCTAAAACATTACTTCCTGAATCCTGGAACATTATGCCCTGAATCCTGAAACATTACTTCCTGAATCCTGAAACATTACTTCCTGAATTCTGAAACATTGTTCCATGAATCCTGAAACATTACTTCCTGAATCCTAAAACATTACGCCCTCACTAATCTGAAACAAACAAACAAAAAGTAGACTATACAGAGAAAACATTGAGAAGAACACAGAGGTGAGAAGTAGCAACAGCGGGCATCAACCCCAGTGCCTAGGTTGAGATGCTCGCCCAGAGATACAACAAGGACCATATTCAAAGTCAGAAGCTTAACTCTTTCAGTACTTTCGACACACCAAGCGCCATTCCGATTTCGGTCACGTACGTTTAGCCGCACAGTGCGTCACTCTCGATTTGATTAGTGTAAACTGTCATCAAATCATATTCTTTTTATGTCTCGTATCATCTTGGTATTGGTGAAATATAGTTCCTTGTTTAATTGTTTACAAATTCATATATAATATGTTAAGTGTTAGATTAATATAAACATGTGGATTAATATTTAAAGACATGAAATATTATGCCTCGGATATCTCTACCGCTAAATTGATAAAAACTTTCCGTACTGAAAGAGTTAATAGCAAAGATCATTGAACATAAAGAGTCTTAACTTTCTGCTGTTTGCGTCTCAGAAGGATAATACATAGACAGATACAGACAGACAGGCAGACAGGCAGACAGACAGACAGGCAGGCAGACAGACAGGTAGATATACAGATAGACGAAGGGACGGACGGATGGGTGGATGGAAAGATTAGGCAGGTAGGCAAACAAGACAGACTAACAAAATCATAAAAAGACTAAAAAGAATAATAGTAGCAGAAGAGAAATAATATTATAAAAACAAAATAGAAAAATAGAAAGTAAAAATATAGGAGAGAGGAACGAAAAAATAAAATGAGGAATAATAGAAAGGGGAAAATGAATCAAATTAAGAATTCAATGTGTGGTTCGAGAGTACAATCATCATCATCAAGTTCCGGGCCTGCTGGCGTAGGTGATCATGTCTCTCCACAAATTTCGATCTCGACAGTTATTTATCATTTCTGTTGTTGACCTTCTGCCAAGCCATTCTCTTAAGCTGTCTGTTATTTTTTAAATCTTTGCTTCACTCTATATCTTCGTCCCTCAATTTTCCCAGAAAAGGGAACAATAGAAAGCGTTAGAAGAAGAAATGGAAGAAGTAGATGAAGAGGAAGAAAAAAGAAGAATATAAAAAGATGCAACTGTGGATGAAATACAGATTTTCTGTTCTCCCTTGCACTGAACTTTACGTCTTAATGAACGTAAAATCTGTGACAGATATCAGATCTATCCAACCCGACCAAGATATTCTCAAGTAAAATCCAGTCGATTACAAAAACGAAATCCGGCTTCGCACTAAACCCAGAGCTATATACACATACAACATGTGGCAATATAAAAACACACAGTTTGCGCTGAAATGTATCAACAACACAATCCTGCAGGAAATTGAAATTATAATCCTTTGTTTCCTTTCACATGGTTTTGTTTTCCGCAAAATAAATATCAACCAACGAAAAGTTTACATTTTGCAGGTCCCGGATATGCCAAATAATCATTTTTTGGGTTGATATGAGTAATATAAACACTGCACTTGTCCACACTTCGTTCTTTCTTTCCGTTCTGCTTAGTACATTTCGGTTTTGTAACATTTTTTTCTTCTTGTGCTGACGATTTTTATTTGTTTCGACTTATCCTTCCTGCGGGCGAGATCTGCGTGGTGGACAGTGCGTCGAGACGGATGGAAAGAGTTAACAATGTAATTCAAACAAAAAGTTACATATTTTAGCGAGCCAGACAAGAAAAGGTCCAGAGATGGAGACATAACATCCGAAATCATAACCCACATCGCTAACCCACATCGCTAACCCACATAGTTAACCAACATCGCGAACCCACATCGCTAACCCTCATCGCTAACCCACATCGCTAACCATTATCGTTAACCCGCTTCGCTAACCAACATCGCTAACCCACATCGCTAACCCACATCACAACCAACATCGCTAACCCACATCGATAACCAACATCGCTAACCAACATCGCTAACCAACATCGCTAACCCACATCGCTAACCCACATCGCTAACCCTCATCGTTAACCCGCATCGCTAACCCACATCGCTAACCAACATCGCTAACCCACATCGCTAACCAACACCACTAACCCGCATCGCTAACCCTCATCGTTAACCCGCATCGCTAACCAACATCGGTAACCAACATAGCTAACCAACATCGCTAACCCACATCGCTAACCCTCATCGTTAAGCCGCATCGCTAACCCACATCGCTAATCCACATCGCTAACCAACATCGTTAACCCACATCGCTAACCAACATTGCTAACCCACATCGCTAACCAACATCGCTAACCCACATCGCTAACCAACATCGCTAATCCACATTGCTAGCCAACATCGCTAATCCACATCGTTAACCCTCATCGCTAACCCACATCGCTAACCAACATCGTTAACCCACATCGCTAACCCACATCGCTAAGCAACATCGCTAACCCAACATAGCTAACCAACATCGTTTCCCACATCGTTAACATACATCGCTAACCAACATCGCTAACACACATCGCTAACCAACATCGCTAACCCACATCGATAACCCACATCGCTAACCAACATCGCTAACCCACATCGCTAACCCACATCGCTAACCAACATCGCTAACCAACATCGCTAACCCACATCGCTAACCCACATGGCTAACCAACATCGCTAAATAACATCGCTAACCCAATTAGCTAACCAACATCGCTAACCCACATCGCTTACCCTCATCGTTAACCCACATCGCTAACCAACATCGCTAACCCACATCGCTAACCCACATCGCTAACCCACATCGCTAACCCACATCGCTAACCCACATCGCACTTGCATCAAATGCTTTCAACAAACGTGAACATGTGGAGATTACAAGTATTCTGTAGGGGAACAAAACATCTATTGTTCAACTACTGTGATACCAGTTCTAACATATGGATGTGATACCAGTTCTAACATATGGGTGTGATACCAGTTCTAACATATGGATGTGATACCAGTTCTAATATACGAGTGTGATACCAGTTCTAACATATGGATGTGATAGCAGTTCTAACATATGGATGTGATACCAGTTGTAACATTTGGGTGTGATACCAAATCTAACATATGGGTGTGATACCAGTTCTAACATATGGATGTGATACCATTTCTAACATATGGGTGTGATACCAATTCTAACATATGGAAGTGGTACCGGTTCTAAAGTATGGGTGTGATAGCAGTATTAACATATGGGTGTGATACCAGTTCTAACATATGGATGTGATACCGTTTCTAACATATAGACGTGATACCAGATCTAACATATGGATGTGGTACTAGTTCTAACATATGGATATAATACCAGTTCTAACATATGGGTGTGTTACCAGTTCTAACGTATACGTGTGAAACCAGTACTAACATATGCATGTGATACCAGATCTAACATATGGGTGTGATAACAGTTCTGACATATGGGTGTGATACCAGCTCTAACATATGGATTTGATACCAGTTCTATCAAATGGGTGTGATACCAGTTCTAACTTATGGGTGCGATACCAGTTTTAACATATTGATGTGATACCAGTTCTAACATATGGATTTGATACCAGTTCTATCAAATGGGTGTGATACAAGTTCTAACATATGGGTGTGATACCAGTTCTAACATATTAGTGTGATACCAGTTGTAACATATGGGTGCGATACCATTTCTAACATTTGGACGTGATACCATTTCTAACATTTGGACGTGATACCATTTCTAACATGTGGGTGTGATACCAGTTCTAACATGTGTGTGTGATACCAGTTCTAACATGTGGGTGTGATACTATTTTTACATGTGGATAGAATACAACCTCTAACATATGGGTGTGATACAAGTTCTAACATGTGGGTGTGATACTAGTTCTAACATATGGATAGAATACAACCTCTAACATATGGGTGTGATACCAGTTCTAACATGTGGGTGTGATACCAGTTCTAACATGTGGGTGTGATACTAGTTCTAACATATGGGTGTGATACTAGTTCTAACATATGGATAGAATACAACCTCTAACATATGGGTGTGATACTAGTTCTAACATATGGGTGTGATACTAATTCTAACATATGGGTGTGATACTAGTTCTAACATATGGGTGTGATACTAGTTCTAACATATGGGTGTGATACTAGTTCTAACATATGGATAGAATACAACCTCTAACAGATGGGTGTGATATCAGTTCTAACATGTGGGTGTGATACTAGTTCTAACATATGGGTGTGATACCAGTTCTAACATGTGGGTGTGGTACTAGTTCTAACATATGGGTGTGATACTATTTCTAACATATGGGTGTGATATCAGTTCTAATATGTGGGTGTGATATCAGTTCTAACATATGGGTGTGATATCAGTTCTAACATATGTGTGTTATATCAGTTCTAACAAATGGGTGTGATATCAGTTCTAACATATGGGTGTGATATCAGTTCTAACATATGGGTGTGATATCAGTTCTAACATATGGGTGTGAAATCAGTTCTAACATATGTTTGTGATACCAGTTCTAACATATAGGTGTGATACCAGTTCTAACATATGGGTGTGATATCAGTTCTAACATATGGGTATGATACCAGTTCTAACATATGGGTGTGATATCAGTTCTAACATATGTTTGTGATACCAGTTCTAGCATATGGGTGTGATACCAGTTCTAATATATGGGTGTGGTACCAGTTCTAACATATAGGTGTGATATCAGTTCTAACATATGGATGTGATACCAGTTCTAACATACGAGTATGGGTGTGATATCAGTTCTAACATATGGATGTGTTATCAGTTCTATCATATGGGTGTGATATCATTTCTAACATGTGGGTGTGATACCAATTCTAACATATGGATGTGATACCAGTTCTAATATATCGGTGTGATACCATTTCTAATATACGAGTGTGATACCAGTTCTAACATATGGATGTGATAGCAGTTATAACATATGGATGTGATACCAGTTGTAACATATGGATGTGATACCTGTTCTAACATATGGGTGTGATACCAGTTACAGCATTTGGGTGTGATACCAAATCTAACATATGGGTGTGATACCAGTTCTAACATATGGATGTTATACCATTTCTAACATATGGGTGTGATACCAATTCTAACATATGGAAGTGGTACCGGTTCTAAAGTATGGGTGTGATAGCAGTTCTAACATATGGGTGTGATACCATTTATAACATATGGATGTGATACAAGTTCTAACATATGGATGTGACACCAGTTCTAACATATGGGTGTGATACCAATTCTAACATATGGGTGTGATACCAGTTCTAACATATGGATGTGATACCGTTTCTAACATATGGACGTGATACCAGATCTAACATATGGATGTGGTACCAGTTCTAACATATGGGTGTGTTACCAGTTCTAACGTATACGTGTGAAACCAGTTCTAACATATGCATGTGATACCAGATCTAACATATGGGTGTGATAACAGTTCTGACATATGGGTGTGATACCAGCTCTAACATATGGATTTGATACCAGTTCTATCAAATGGGTGTGATACCAGTTCTAACTTATGGGTGCGATACCAGTTCTAACACATTGATGTGATACCAGTTCTAACATATGGATTTGATACCAGTTCTATCAAATGGGTGTGATACCAGTTCTAACATATGGGTGTGATACCAGTTCTAACATATTAGTGTGATACCAGTTGTAACATATGGGTGCGATACCATTTCTAACATTTGGACGTGATACCATTTCTAACATTTGGACGTGATACCATTTCTAACATGTGGGTGTGATACCAGTTCTAACATGTGGGTGTGATACCAGTTCTAACATGTGGGTGTGATACTAGTTCTAACATGTGGATAGAATACAACCTCTAACATATGGGTGTGATACCAGTTCTAACATGTGGGTGTGATACTAGTTCTAACATATGGATAGAATACAACCTCTAACATATGGGTGTGATACCAGTTCTAACATGTGGGTGTGATACCAGTTCTAACATGTGGGTGTGATACTAGTTCTAACATATGGGTGTGATACTAGTTCTAACATATGGATAGAATACAACCTCTAACATATGGGTGTGATACTAGTTCTAACATATGGGTGTGATACTAATTCTAACATATGGGTGTGATACTAGTTCTAACATATGGGTGTGATACTAGTTCTAACATATGGGTGTGATACTAGTTCTAACATATGGATAGAATACAATCTCTAACATATGGGTGTGATACCAGTTCTAACATGTGGGTGTGATACTAGTTCTAACATATGGGTGTGATACTAGTTCTAACATATGGGTGTGATACCAGTTCTAACATGTGGGTGTGGTACTAGTTCTAACATATGGGTTTGATACTAGTTCTAACATATGGGTGTGATACCAGTTCTAACATATAGGTGTGATACTAGTTCTAATGTATGAGTGTGATACCAGTTCTAACATATGGATGTGATACCAATTCTAACATATAGGTGTGATATAAGTTCTAACATATAGGTGTGATACTAGTTCTAATGTATGGGTGTGATACCAGTTCTAACATATGGATGTGATATAAGTTCTAACATATTGATGTGATATCAGTTCTAACATATGGATGTGATACCAGTTTTAACATATAGATGTGATACCAGTTCTAACATATGGATGTGATAGCAGTTCTAACATATGGGTGTGATAATAGGAAATCCAGACATACTGTAAATAAATTTAAATGTGCGTAGAATCTGAAACATAATCTTGAAGGGTACATTTCAAACGTTAAGATAAGAGATAAATGTAAACAGTAACACGTGTCGAGCTTCATAAGAAGACGTTGGAATTACATTAGTCATGTACTTGGAGTGGCATCCGCGATAGCTCAGTGGTTAGTGAACTGGACTACCACGGACAAGGGGTAGGGTTCTATCCCAACCGATGGCTTCGGGGTTCACCCAGCCTTAAATAGGTGCCGGATTTTTTTCTGGGAAAGTAAAGCAGCACGGACGTAATGCCGACCACATTACCCCACAAATCATGTGCTGAAGGTCTGTAAAATATATGGTCACTAACACCATATTTCCCTATACGCCACTTGGCGTGACGGGGGTACTTTACTTTACTTATATACTAGGAGTGAATGAAAAATGACTTCCTCATGAAGCATTCATGTGGAAATCATCTGGTAATATAAAATAAGGAAGACGAAGAGAATTGTTACGCAAAATAATTACCAAGGAAGGGAGACAAAGAAATAAGCAAGACCTACAAGAACTAGCAGCAGATAGTCAGTCGTGAAGAACTATGACTTCCGCCTTATTTAGTTAAATAGTTTCTCTCGTTGTATTCTACAAACATATTTACTACTGTGCTTAGCCACCTAATCTCATGAAGTAAAAAAAAAAAATGTAAAGTACCCCCGTCACGATTAGTGGCGTATAAGGAATATGGTGGTAGTGACCATAAATTTTACAGACCTTCGGCACATAATTTTTTGGGGTAATTTGGTCGGTATTACGCCCGTGCCGCTTTACTTTCCCAGAAAAAAATCCGGAACCCGTTTAAGGCTGGGTGAACCGGAAGCCGTCGGTTGGGATCGAATCCTACCTCTTGTCCTTTGTAGTCCAGTTCACTAACCACTGAGCTATCGCGGCTCCCAATCTCATGAAGTGCCCCCCCCCCCCAATCTCATGTAGTGGCCCACTGATCTCATGAAGTGGCCCCCTAATCTTATGAAGTAGCCCCCTAATCTCATGAAGTAGCCCCCTAATCTCATGAAGTGGCCCCCTAATCTCATGAAGTAGCCCCCTAATTTCATGAAGTGGTCCCCTAATCTCATGAAGTAGCCCCCTAATCTCATGGAGTAGCCCCCTAATCTCATGAAGTGGCCCCCTAATCTTATGACGTGGCCCCATAATCTCATGAAGTGGCCCCTAATCTCATGAAGTAGCCCCCTAATCTCATGAAGTGGCCCTCTAATCTTATGAAGTGGTCCCTAATCTCATGAAGTGGCCCCCCAATCTCAAGAAGTAGCCCCCCATCACATGAAGTAGCCCTTAATTTCATGAAATAGCCCCCTAATCTTATGAAGTAGCCCCCTAACCTCATGAAGTAGCCCCTACTCTCATTAGGTAGCCCCCTAATCTCATGAAGTAGCCCCTAATCTCATGAAGTAGCCCTAATCTCACGAAGTAGCCCCCTAATCTCATGAAGTGGCCCCCTAATGTTATGAAGTAGCCCCCTAATCTCATGAAGTAGCCCCTAATCTCATTAGGTAGCCCCCTAATCTCATGAAGTGGCCCCCTTAATCTCATGAAATGACCCACTAATCTCATGAAGTAGCCCCCTAATCTCATTAGGTAGCCCCCTAATCTCATGAAGTGGCCCCTTAATCTCATTAGGTAGCCCCCTAATCTCATGAAGTGGCCCCCTTAATCTCATGAAATTACCCACTAATCTCATGAAGTAGCCCCCTAATCTCATTAGGTAGCCCCCTAATCTCATGAAGTGGCCCCTTAATCTCATTAGGTAGCCCCCTAATCTCATGAAGTCACCCCTTAATGTCATTAGGTAGCCCCCTAATCTCATGAAGTGGCCCCCTTAATCTCATGAAATGACCCACTAATCTCATGAAGTAGCCCCCTAATCTCATTAGGTAGCCCCCTAATCTCATGAAGTAGCCCCCTAATCTCATTAGGTAGCCCCCTAATCTCATGAAGTGGCCCCCAAATGGTGTTATTTGTTCCCTGCAAAATTCCGTGGCCCACCAGAAGTCATAAAAATACTGCCCTACATTACACTTCTGTGGTACCCTCCACATTAGGCTCACCTTGTTGTGGTTGGAGGGCTTGTGCCCCCTCCGGGATCAAAGGAGCTATGCCAGCGGGAGCTTAGTTCCTGGCAGGGTCACCCAAAGCTGGACAAGTCATTGATGAGGGGCCAGACAAAGGAGCCAGGAGTAGATGGAACCCTTTAAGTGGAGATACAGAACCCACCAGCGACTGGTACATGCTCATGTCTGGACTAATCCATCCCCACTTCATGGGTTCAATGCTTCTCTGTCTTTTCTCTTCTTTCTATCCTCTATCAAACAGACAGGTGGTGCTCCAGAGCTCAGAAGAGCAGACCACCTATGAGAGAGACAACTCTACACAAAGCTCTGACAGATGGTGCTCGAAAACCCGGGAGGGCTGACAATCTAAGGGCAGAATCCCCCTACAGAAAAGACAATCTGCTGCCTTGCAGGAAGATTGGGGACAATAAAAGGCTAAGGAAAGCAAACCTGAATACAATGCTGGCAGAAATCGGATGCACTGGGCCATTGGCGCAGAACATAGTGAGAGAGAGAGAGAGAGAGAGAGAGAGAGAGAGAGAGAGAGACTTCTGTGGTAGATTTATTTTGATAAAAAAACTGCATACAAAATTGAGATCAAAACGACCATTTTGTAACAGCCCAGACAATGGACATCAATCATCACCTGGGCGCATGCGTCAGACTCGCCAAAACAAAGATGATCAAGACCTTTCTGCACCTCCCAGCGGTTTTCCTGGAAACAGATGACCCAGTCTACCCAAACTAGTGGGGATCAATGAGGAAATAGTAAAACGACGAGCTGAAGTAAACTGTGTTGGACCGGAATGCGGAAATATCACAACCTAGTCGCAAGCTACAAACAAGCGCACCTACGTCCACTTTATGCCCTTTTATGTTCAGGCGTCTAAGAGACGTCTTCATCATCATCATCGCGTGCCTTCTCCGCAACGAAGGTTGGCTACCATGGATCGCCATTCTACTCTGTTTCTTGCTTTGATGGTGCAGGCTGACATAGATTGACTTGTCCATCTTTTGATGTTACTCGTTCATGTTAGTCTTGGTCTGCCTCTTTTACCTTGTATTTTCCCTTCCAATATTACTTTTAGTAGGCTGTTGTGTCTTTTAACATGCCCCAAAAATTTCATTTGTCTTGTCTTAATTGTATCTAGTAGTTCTCTTTTATTTTCAGTTGTTTTAAAACTTCATCGTTTGTTTTCTTTTGTTTCCATCCAATTCTACCTATTCTTCTATAAATCCACATTTATGTAGGCTTCAATTTTCTGTTCTGTTTTCTGGTGTAATGTCCATGTTTCTGCACCATACAGGAATATTGAGAAGACGCAACATTTTGCCATTCTTAGTTCCAGCCCTGCTGATATTTGTTTTATTGTTAGTATATTTTTCATGGCATTAAAATTACTTTTTGTCATACCTATTCTTTTGTTTCAGTTGACCTCTTAGAATGCAGAATATCTCAGACAAAGACAGCTTTCCAAAACATGAGGTCGATACTGTGCATTACATTTTTGACAATAGAAACACGAGTTCTTAAATATTATGTAGAGCTAATCTTAACATCTGGATGTGACAAATGGACAATAGGATAACAGACAGGAAAATCACTGGAGTCTGTAGAAATGTGGTTTTACAGAAGAATGTTGAGAATACCATGGGCAGCTAAGAAGAGTAATGAAAATGTTCTGAAAGAGGCCAAAGTAAAGAGAGAGAGCTAATTTCCAATATTAGGAAGAAACAATCATCATTTTTGGCCATGTAATGAGAAGAGAACAGCTGGAATATATTGTAACAACTGGAAAATTTGAAGAACAAAGACATAAAGGGAAGCAAAGAGAAAAGATACCAGACAGCTTAAGAGAATGGCTTGGAAGAAGGTCAACAACAGAAATGATAAATAACTGCCGAGATCTAAAATTATGGAGAGACATGATCACCTACGCCAGCAGGCATGGTACTTAATGATAACCCTAGTATCTAAGAGAACTATATATTCCTACAGCCGCATTCAAACGAATGCCAAAAAGAGCGCCAAAAAATATCTTCAAAATGATAAACCAAAAATATTTCTACACACGAAGCGTTCTCAATGAACTCAAGCCAACGTCTAGAAATCCAGCCGCCCCGAGATTCATATTTATAAATAAATGACATCTACAAATGCTACCAGTTTATATTCTCGCTTGTTTACAATCATAATATAAATGTCAGTAAATTAAAATTGTAAAGGGTTGCTACGAATTTTACGTGGTTTGTGGGGTGGGGTAACATTTCTTTAAAACCAAGAAAGAACCGGTTAGAGATTTTGTGGACAAAAATGAAATATCTCAGTTCTTCTTATCGTTCTTCTTGTTGTTTTTATTCTTATTTTTGTTATTATTCATATACTTCTTGTCTTGTTTTTCTAACTCTTCTTCTTTATATTCTCGCTCTTTTTCTTGTTGATCTTCTACTTGTTGTTCTTCCTCTTCGTTGTCTTGTTCTTGTTCTTCTTGCTCTTTCTTCTTGTGCTTCTTCTTCTTGTTTTTTCTTCTTGTTTTTCTTCTTCTTGTTCTTCCTCTTGTTCTTGTTCTTCCTCTTCTAGTTTTTCTTGTTCTTCTTCTTGTTCTTCTTCTTGTTCTTGTTCTTCTTCTTGTTCTTGTTCT